>PVLD010026378.1:0-22258 GCA_004027595.1 Dinomys branickii | reverse complement strand
GTACAGATATTGGTTAGATACTCCCTACCTAGTGACCTGGGTGAGGTGTGTAAGACTGCTCCCCCACCCTCCCAGGGTTCCCTGCAGGTATAGGGATGGATCTCCTCCCCCACTCGGTGATCTGGTCGCGAGCGCCGATATCTCACCAGTTATTGGAGTCCCTGCAGGCATGAAGGCTCCAAGGTGCCAGTCTATCCTTTGGGGCTTTCTGCGCTGCCCGCCCGATGCGCACAAAACGTGAGACCGCTGGGCGTTGCTGCCGCCAGAGAGCCGATCTCTGTCGGGAGTCGCCGGAGAGCTGCGCCGGGTCGGGAGGCGGGAGGTATCGAGCTGTCTGTATTCTCGGGGCGCTAGGACCCAGCAAATCTTTCTCTCCGTTCCCGGCGTTTGGGGCCCTCCGCGCGGCCCGCCCGACACGCGCAAAACATGGGATTGCCTGGCGTCTCCGCCGCTAACAAGCCGATCTCTGTCGGGAGTCGCCGGGCGGCTGCGCCGGCTCGGGAGGCGGGAGGGATCGAGCCGTCCGTGCTCTCAGGGCCTCAGGACCCAGTAAATCTTTCTCTCCGCTCCCGGCGCTTGGGGCCCTCCGCGCGGTCCGCCTGACACGCGCGAAACGTGGGATTGCCGGGCGTCTCCGCCGCTAGCAAGCTGATCTCTGTCGGGAGTCGCCGGGGGGCTGCACCGGCTCGGGAGGCGGGAGGGACCAAGCCGTCTGCGCTCCCACGGCGCTTGGACCGAGCCAAGCTTCTTCCCCGCGCGGATCGTCCCTGGCTCCCAGCGTCTGGGGCTTTCCCACGTCTCGCCCCCCAGCCTGGTCTGCCCTACCACATCTCCCCCGGCATCTCAGAGAAATACGCCCAGTTTAAACTTCCCAGCCGAGGTCCCGGCATTCACCCTCGCCAAGTCTGTCTCGAGCTGGTGGTGTTTATTAAGGAGGTTCGCTCCCTTGCTGCTCACCTGGTCGCCATCTTCCCCGGATCTCTATTGTTTCTTTTAGTTCATTCCTTACCAACAACCATGGAATTATTTGTTAATAAGCTTTCTGTCACTGTGACAAAATACCTGAATACAATTAACTTAAGGGAGAGAAAGGTCATTTGTTCTCATGGTTGCAGTCCATGGTTGCGTGGCCCCATTGCTTTCAGGCTTATGGTGACATAGTGTCTCATTTGGGCATAAATGGCAGAAGAGGTCTTTTCACCTACTGGCAGCTTGGAAGATGGAAGGAGAGAGAGAAAGGGGTTGTAACGGTCTCCAAATCCTCATCAAAATCATGCTTCTATTTACCTAACATTACTTCACTAGACTTTAACTCCTAAAGTTTCCACCACCTCCCCAAAGGAGCATAGGTTGGTGACCAAATCTGCAGCATATGGACTTTTCAGGGGAAAGGTAAGATTCACACCATAAGGAGTTAAAAATATCATATTTAGCCAACTCAAAGGTACTTGGGATTTTCTACATTTTATCATTTTGGAAATAGAAAGTTATTTTGCAATTGACATGATGTGACAGTGAGTTAACAATGTTTTTCAATTTTTAAAATTTTTCTCTTGGGCTGGGGATATAGCTCAGTGGAATATGCGCTTGCCTAGCAAGCGCAGGGTCCTGAGTTCAATCCCCAGTACCACAAATAAATAAATAAATAAATAAAATAAAATAAAATAAAATAAAAATTTTCTCTCTTAGTGAAATATAAAATAATAGTATCACAATCAGTGCTACCTGCCAGTGTGTAACATTCTCTACTGAGGAGCCAAAAGCAGGCAATGCCAATTTTATGTTACTGCCATACACATTGTAGTTTATACTGTATTATTCAGACGCTATTTTTCGTACTTGATTCTTTGATTATCATATTCCACCACTAGTATAACGCAGTCCTTAATAGAAACATTTTAAAACAAAGTTTCAATATTAAAAGTAAGCCCTTTTGGTAATATCTGGCTACATTATGCTAGGATCTAGGGATCTGCAGTTGTGATTCACAATCACACACACCTAAAATTCTACCTAATAAAATTTGTATGTGTACAAGTGTAAAAAACAGATATTTTCAGTACTCTGCTCATACCTTTGTGGCATTAGTTTCTGTGCACAATAGATTGGTTGCAACTTTATCTGAGGGTTTATACACAGTTGTGGGTGCATACTTGACCTGCATACAGAGCAAGCAGAAAGTACTTAGGAATTTACAATTCTAGAGTCAGCCTGTGACAAATGACAGAAAAGCCACAGGTAAAGGTAGCTTAGTGTAAAGGCCTTTTCTTCTGTCCCTAGTACAAAAAAAGAAAAACACAAACAAAACCCTGCCATACAAAGAATTTATCAGATCTTTTAAAAATGATATCTGATTTTGAAAAGAGTGCTCAGCAGACAGCTTGGAGAGCTGAGCTGGTTACCTGTCCTCTGAATATCTCCATGGAAACCTGGAGTTTCATTTGACCTTTGGCCAATCCGTGGGAGTCTGGCCATCGGAAGACTATTTCACAGTGACTGACTATTCTGTTGTGCACATCTGGAAAAATGGACCATTCCAAGTGAGTTTGTCAGGACTCTTTTGCAAAAGGGTCAAGACTCATACAGTGTACCTGGTTTTTTTATTTTGGGGGTTCTGAATTTTGGTGATGATGGCAGCCAGTGTAGGGAGATGTGCTTCTTTTATCAGTCCTCCATAGAAACCTTCTCTTGGCCATGCCTGTTTTATATGACCTTCGAGTCCACAGATAGAGAAGATACATATTCTTCACCAAGACCAAAATGATGAAGCACTAGGAAACCAGCATTGCAATTCCTCTGAATTCTACTTAATGCCTTTCTTCCTCTCGTCTGACTCAGGCTAATTTGCTCTAACTAAACTTAGCCACAAGTACAATGGGCTGTTTCCTCCAGTAAGTCCTTCAGGAGAGGGAAGGTCTTTGAGGGTGATCTTGAGACCTCAGAGATAAGCACCAAGAAGAATTTTAGCCTGAATGAGGAGTGCAGATATTTTCATGGCTAGGCTACTGTCCACAGAAAGGATACTATGGTGACAGACTCATAATTGAGGTTGAGGTAAACAATCTGGAAAACTGGAGATTAATCTTGGATTACTGAGTGCTTTCCAAAGAAGAGAATGTAGGAGACAGGCATGTACAACTGCACAAATCCTTAGGATTTCCACTTAGGGTGAACAACAAGGAAAAGTTACCTGTTGTTGTTGCCCAATTATGAAATAGTTTAGTGAACTGTTTTGCTATCATGGTCTGGAAAATTCTCCCGGAATGACAGAGAAAGTGGACATCAGTGTGTCACCCCTAAACCTCCAGACTTCTCAGACTTTGGTCAGAAAAGGTAGATATTCCAGCTGTTCTCATTTGGGAAGTAGGAAGTTGCAACAAATGTGAACAGGAATTTAAAGAGAATGTTGAAAAATGACAAAAAAGGACTAAGTCAGAGCTTGCCCTGTAGCAGACCTGTTAAGCAAGAAAGCCACCCTACTGGGAGTTTCTAAATGCTGACTGCGGTCACATGTGGCTGTGTATGCCTGTAATTCCACATCTCTGAGACACTGAGGAGGAGGATTGTAAATTGAAGCCCAGCCAGGGAAATTTATTGACATAGCAAGGCCTTGTCTCAAAATGAAAACTAAATAAATAAAGAGCTTGAGAAGTATCTCAGTGTGAAGGCCCTGTGTTCCCTCCCCAGTACGGAAAAAGAAAATTCCTGAAGGTCAGAGGTGTCTCTTGTCTTCCCAGGCACCTTAGGGCCTTACCAGATGACTCTCTGCATCCTAAGTAAACTAGATAAATTATGTAACACTATATTCTAATTTATAAGAGCAATCTTCTATGCTAGGTTTCTCAGGGGAATCCTTTTCAAAGAAACCTTCTATCTTACTTCGGTAGGACTTGTTAAATACAGAATCATGGACATGGGCTCACTCAAATTAGTGTTTGCCACAAGAACTGTAGGAAATACTTGATAAAAACAACATTTACTTTGTTGAAATCATTAATGGCTTTTTATCAAAAATATTTCTTGAAGGCAAATGTATAAATGATGACATTTTCCTTTATTTACTATTCCCTTTGTTCTTAAAACATTCTTCAGGGAGCATTCCAATTCATCTTGTCAGAATCTTTTTACTGAAAAAAGGTAGAGACAAAAAGACAGTAATGAAAGTGGTAATTTACCTTGGAAGAAATATAAGATTAGCACAAGATTTGATGTCACTTTAAAGTGTATTACACTGTGATTATGACCATCTGTCTAAAGTATGTTTTGTTGGGGGCTGGGGATATAGCTCAGTGGAATAAGCGTCTGCCTAGCAAGCGCAGGGTCCTGAGTTCGATCCCCAGTACTGCCAAAAAATAAAAATAAAAAAAAATAAAAAAAAAAAAGTATGTTTTGTAGGGCCTGGTCTCTATTTTTACTTGAGGTCATATGTGACTCTACCTAGCCAGTGGTTGTACTAAGATCAGAATACAAATTTTCATTATGGGTCACAAACTATTTATCATGTACATCCACTTTTCAAATCAGAAATCTTCTAATTATATTATTATATGTTTTTGTAGTTTGCAGATCTTTGTGACTTTGTGCTTACAATTTAAGTACATTAAGTACAATGACACTAGACAGACAACTTGTCCAGGGACCAGACAAAATATTTCAGAGTTTTCAGAATATCTATATCTATCTATCTATCTATCTATCTATCTATATACATATACATATACATATGCACTCTGAATGTCTCATCTATCTCTATATAGATATGCTCATTATAAAGGTACCACATTATAATTAGTATCACACCATAATTAGTATCACACTATAATTACTAATATTAATAATCAGCCTATCATAAAAAGTCCCTCTGGTGAACGAATGCATTCAAAATTCAATATGTGTAGTACTATTTCTAAATATTTGTATGCCCCCCAATAAAAGACTATCCTTTACTACCCTCTGTCAGTTCAATGTCTAGTACATTATTTGGGTCATTTTGCATAGTCAACAAATATTTTCTGAAATAAATGCAAAATACTTTACTAAATGTCTGTTTCTTTGGTTAGAATAACTATTTACTTCTAAGCTAATTTTTATTTTTCTCATTAAAATTTAATATTTGAATACTATAGAAATCAATACAAGTATAAAAGGAAAAGCTCCCAAGACTCCACCATCCAACTGACACAATTCATATTTGCTGCATGTGGTAGTTAGGTCAGGTAACAACTTAATTTGTGATCCACCCAGGAGATCAGCAGCACACATTTGGGGTGTATCTGGGTGGGTCATGGAGGCATACCCTTGGGATCCATGTATGGCCTTTTCATCCTGCATCTCTGGCACTGCTCTCCCACTTTGTTTCCTGGCTGGTGTGAACTTAAAAATTTGCTCTTTCAAGTCCTTCCAACATCATGTATTTGCCTTGGAGCTAGCCTATCATCAAGACCAAAACTGTGAGCAAATGTTGACACCTTTCCAAAATGATGTCAGACATTGCATCTCAGTGATGAGAAATCAGATTAATACAATGCATATGCAATATTTTTTACTCTATCTCATATGCAGGATGTAGACTTCAGGCTACACCTTTCAATTACTTTGGGTAAGCTCAACCTCTACTGAAAGTAGTGAGGAGCTATCAGGTGAGATAATCAAAACAGTCTTCAATATCTTTTGCTAAGGAACAAAAATTACAGCCCTTGGGTTTTTCTAATGGCCCCGTAAGAAAAACACATAATGCTCCATGGATCTGCCAGTTGAGTGTTGCTAGCTAAGACCAAGTCCATGAGAAGAACAATAGCTACTAAAGTAGCTCCCTAGCTTGGCGATCATGCAGGCTCAGCATGATAATCTTTATTTACTACCAATGTCATCCTTATTCTCTAATGTCTTCTGTCTGCTGTGCAACATTGCTTTCAGACCATCAGTCAAATTGGACTAGCTTTTACACATGCTACTTCTCTCTTCATAATTGTTGACAGTATTTCCAAATGCCTCATGAAGTTTATCATATTATTACATAACAAAGAAACACCTATCACAAGGCAACTGAGAAAGTACCAATTCAGTTGAGGCTTCAGTAAGGCATTAATGTACTTGACTGTTGCTCAGTTATACATTTGACTTTGCTCAGACAAATGCTCAGGCATTTGCTTTGCTCAGGCTCCCATTGCCACTATGAGAATAGAATGTGATGGTCTTTTCCTTCCCTTTTAATTTTGATGAGAACCTCAATGTGACAGCTTGTCCATAAATTTTTAAGAGCAAATGAAGTATCATTAACAGTAGGCATAATGTTGTATAACAGACCTCTAGAACTTACTCATCTTCCATAACCGAAACTTTATATCCATGAAATGATAACTCCTCATGTTTTTCTCCCCAATCTCTGGCAATTTTCTTTCCATTTGTGTTTATGAATTGATTAGTGACAGGCTATTTCACTTAGCATAATGTTCTCCAGTTTTACCCCTATTGTTGCATAGTGTGTTACCTTATTTCTTAAAGCTGAATAATGAAAATAAAATCAATTTACCTTATGAATTATATTGCTAGGGCAGAGCACGTGTTTTCAGGTAGAAAAGCTTCAGCATATCTGTCCTCTCTATCTTGAAGAAGTGAGGTGAGTTACGTGAGTCTGAGAGATGAGATTACAAAAGCCCACTATGCCCTGGTCCCTCCTTCCTTTCTGGGCCCATCAGCAGGATGAGGAGATTGGTCCACAGTTTCCCTGTGCTACTGATGGCTCAGTTGTGAACTGTCAGAATGCTGAACTCAAGACTGAACTACTAGAGTGCTGATCTCAGCTGCGTTCTCTGATAACACTCATCCATAATAAGTTGACATTTTGGTATTCATCTCTCTTGCTCTCATTTCAATTTTTTAATTTGTTCTAAGCCCGGGAAAGAAAGAGAGAATTGTTATCAAATCCCATACTTCCCAGCAAGTTGGTTTGCCATTAACATTGAAAAGCATATGCAACTGAAATCTCAAGACCAAATAAAAACCTGCAAGAAACAAACTGTTTTCAGGTACAATGTGAATAGTTGTTGGAAACGAAAACCACTGTGCTTTAGTAAAGGAGCATAAACTTTGGATTTGACTTTAGATCGTCACTGCAGCCTCCGGTGGTTTGTCCATAGATTAGGATGGTTTATATAAGCAGGCATAGTGCAAATGCAAATACAAGATGTTCAGTTTCCAGCAAATGCAAAATAATGTGTCCCAAGAGCCAAGACAATACAAAGTGCGGACCTTTGGGATTCAATAATCTGTGCTCAGGCTAATTTGGACATGTAAACTGCCAGGGTTCACCCTTCCACTGTCTTGTATGACCTTGCAGGCATAGTTGAAATAGGGATTAAACAGTTTTCAACATGGGATGGGAAAATATTTCTCATTTTATATTTACCTCATTAAGTTGGAGAAGCAGGAATTTAAAATTGGAAAAACTACTACATAGGCTTCAAAGGACACAATCAATTGAATGAAAAGTCTGTCTATACACTGGAAGAAAGAATTTACAAATAAAAAATCTGACAAGAGGTTAATGTCTAGAATACGTAAAATGCCTACCATTCAACAGCAAAGCATAAGTGACAGCCCAGTGAAAAAATGAGGAAAGAGACCTGGATAAATATTTCTGCATATAAAATGCACAGATGGTCAATAAGTATTTTAAAAGGTGCTCTGTACCGCTAATATCTAGGCAAATGCCAATCAATGCCACGGTAAAATATTCCTTCACACTCATGGGGGGGTACTATTAAAAAAACAGAAAATAACTACTTTGGTGAGAATGGGAAAAAATGAACATTTACACACTACTGAAGTGACTGCAAAATGATAAAATTGCTATGGAAATTGGACTTTGTACAGTCCTAAAACAGCTAAAAACATAATTCCTATATGATTCAATAATACCACTTCTATTTATATACTCCAGGAATTAAAAGCAGGATCTTGAAGTAATCATTGTACCCCTATGTTTACAGGAGCAATGTTCAAAATAGCCAAGAAGTAAAAGCAACAAAAATGTCCACTGAAAATAAATAAGCATGCCATATACATACAACAGACAATTTTTCAGACTTAAAATAAGAATATTTTGTCACGTGCTACAAGATGGATGAAATTTGAGGACTGCATACTAGGTGAAATGAATCAGTAAGAAAAGACTATATAACTCCACTTATGTGACATATCTAAAGTAGTTACAGTCATAGCAACAGAAAGTAGAACCATGGATGTAAGCGTTTCAGGAAGAGACAAAAAGAGAATTAGCTATTTCATGGGTATAGAGTTTCCCGTTTACAGAATGAAATAGTTCTGGAAATATGTCCCACACCAGTGGGCACAGAGTTAATACTATGGACCTTTGCATTTGATAATAGATGAAATGGTAAATTTTATGTCATATATTTACTATAATGACAGAATGTGCTATATTCCACATAGACTATGAAATTATAATGGAGAAGAGCTAGCTATATACTGCCGAGGCAAAGTGTCCTACATGTATTCAGTTGCTGTCTACATTATTTGCTTTGCATTTAGACAAGAGGAAGCATTTCTCTTGGTTTCATGCCTTATGGATAGTATTGGGAGCCACCCATGGCTTTGCCCCTCAAGGCTGCACCCAAGTCTTTGCTTCACCCACAGGCAGATGCTAGATTTTAAAAATACATACATGATAAAATAAAAGCCTTTATTTTTTCCTTAGTATATGTTTGTGATACGTAGTAATTATATTCATATTGAGAAGTTGGCATACACGCATATCACATTTTAATCGATTTTACTGTCTCCCTCCCCTGACTGCCAGTTTCTTCTCATTGCTACTGTGGCCTTGATTTGCATTTGCCTAGATGTTAGTAATATTGAGCACATGATATACTTCCAGGATATGTAGTATATCCTGACGTCTGTCAGGATATGAGCCTGATATATTGCTCTACAGAGAGCTTATGTTCTGGAAGAGACAAAGATTGATAACAGTACCCTGCATTTTTCAGGCCCAGAATCATTGAATTCATGTATTTTCACGCAGGAAACAAAAGCTAGAGGCATGTTAGAGAAACAAACATGGGGCAAGACAGAGGAAATTAAAAAATAAGTTTTCAGTGTTAGTCCTCTATGTGTTCAAGAAATAAAGAGATCAAGTTAAGAAACTGACTTAACTAGTAGGCAGTCATGAGCCTTTAGGAAAGAAGGGGTCAGGTAGTTGAGGTAAAGAAAACATTAAGTGTACCCCAGAACTGAATAAAGAAAAATGATACAGTACGAATAAATGTGCAGTGATCAATACTGGGAAAGAGTCACACTACAGCAAAATAATACCTTGCAAAATAAACATCAGATTTATTATCTTTAACATTTCCTAGGACACAGCTTCTGGAGCACTAATAGAAGTTTCAGCAGTTAAAGTACATATGGGACTTACTAATTTGCATAGACATACAGACTTGGAGGGTCTTTCCAGGATGGTAGATTTTGCAGTTCTGCAATTCTAACATTACAACCACTGAAGCCAGGAATTCACATGAGGAAATAAAAATTGTACCAGGAAAGAAGCCCGTGAAACATAAAGTTTAGTGTATTCATGATTTAAAATGTGTCTCTTACATGTACCACGTGCCCATGATGAATGTAAACATTATATGGTATAGACATTACCTATCATTATTAAAATGGGGAAAAATGATCTAGAGATGGAGGGAGACAGGGAGAGGAAGGAGAAACAAGAATCAAGACATGTTAAGGACAAGCACCTATGCTCTGTGCTTCATGTGCTGCAAACATACACTAATAAAATAAAAATAAATTAGAGAAAAGGAAAACTAAGAGACTCTAACATGTACATTAAAAAGTGGTGCCTCAGTTGATGTCAGCATAATAGGCTGCAGATTGTAGTACCTCCCACATTAAGTTTGCAACTATCCACGGTCAAGAACAGTTTGTGATGGTCCTGAAACCTAATAATAAGTCTAAGTACAGTGTATTTTTTTCAAAGAAGTAGGAAAAAATATAAAAACTGAGTGGAACCTCAAAAGGCTGAATTGCCCAAGCAATTTTGTACTGAAAGATCAAAGCAGGAGATATCATATTACCTGATTTCAAAATACACTATAAAGTTATTATAGCCAAAACAGCACAATACTAACAAAAACAGGCACATAGACATGGAATGGATAAAGCAGCTCAGGAGTAAATCCATGCACTTATGGTCAGTATATTCTACGAACATAAGGGGTATATTTGTCAGGTTTCCCATTAAAAAAATGATCTACCTAACACACATAGCCTGAAGCAGAGGCTTATTTCGACTCATGGTGTCACTCTATAGTCTGATGGCTGTGGGATGATGGAATGACCCAGCAGAGGGAAAGTGCTCAATCTATTTATGTGGGAAGCAGAAAGCGTGGAAAAACACAAAGAACAGGAGAGAAAAGGGCCAGATGTAGTTTTCAATTACGTGCAGCCCTGATCTACTTTCTACAAACATATCCCAGCTCCTCATAGCGCACTCAGCTCTGCCATTATCACTGGGTGAATGCTTCGAAGAGGTCAGCACCCTCATCACCCAATCATCTCTGTAAGGGTCTCTTAATCCAATCAAGGTGATGATCAAGATTAATGAGCACCATTGGGGAAGGGCAGTCTCTTCAATAAATGATAATGGCAGAGCTTGATAATCACAGACTGAGGGGTGAAATAGAACTTTTTTTTCCTACATCTTGCAAAAATAAACTTCAAACTATTTGAAAAGTTAAGAGTAAAATGTGCAGAGGAAACACAGGGGGAAATCTTCATCCCATTGGTCAGGATAGTGATTTTTTGAGTATGACCCCAAATGCATAAGCAGTGGAAATCAAAAGAGAAAAATTTAATTGCAACAAATCAATAATTACTTGCACAGAAATGTTAATGGAACAAGAAAAACGTAGAGTATGGGAAAATATTTGAAAATAGTACATTAAATACTAGGTTAATAGCTAAAATACAAAACAGTTCAACCAACTAAATAGCAAGAAAACAAAAGACTCAATTTGAAAATGGACAAAGGGCTTGAATAGAGATTTTTTAAAAGATTCACAAAGGGACAACAGGTTTACAAAAACTATGATGTTCAATACCAGTAATCATCAGGGGAGCTCAAAGTGAAACCATAATTACAAATCGCCTCCCTCCTTCTTGAACAAGAAATAACTTTTGTCACATGACATCACTGATGGCCACAGAGGACATTAGAATAAGAAAATAAGACAGGTGCAGAAAGACAAATGTGATTTCGCTCACATGTGGAATCTAACATAGTTTCATTAAAAAGTAGAAAATAGAATAACAGTCTCTACCAGAGGCTGGAACCAGGCAGGGGCTGAGGAGAAGATCAGTAAAAGGTACAATTTTGCATTAGATACGAGTGTTTTCAAGAACTCTTACACAAGGTGATTTTATTTAACAGAAAAATGTATTTTTAAAATTGCTAAGGAGTTTGATGTACTTTTCAGATTTTATTGACTCTTTGAGAGGAATAGGTAGTATTTAGTTGTTTGATCAATCTTGCATGCCTGTATCTGTTAATCTGTGCAACTACTTTGAAGATAACAATATGAAATACAACAGTCGTTGTTTATTTCCTACCACCTTGTTCTGAAATTCTGTATCATTTTTATTATTTTGTGCTATTTCTCTTTTTCTTTGTGTTATTTTATTTCTGTTCTTTTCCCTTTAACATAAAAATTTTAAAAAATTGCTGAGGAGAAATATTTTAAATGTTCTTGAAATAAAAAAGAAAAATGAGTGTGGTATGTTAACCAGCTTGATATAATAATTCCACAACATATAAATATATCAAAACATCCCATTGCATGCCATGAATACATAAAAGTACTATTTGCCAATTAAAAGTAAAAGTAAAGAGTCTGAATGTCATCTCACAGGAGGACTAATGACTAGAGGTCATTTTCTAACCATTTCAAACGTTGCAAGAACAGAAAGACATTTCAACCACTCTTTCTAGAGAAAGCAACAAGAATAAACAAATTTCCCTTGGATACAAACAACATCAAAGTTCATCTCTTAGGGAATTTCTCTCAACTGAATTTAATTGCACTGGTGTCTAGCAAATACTGATTGACAACCTCACAGGTCTTCTTAAAGAAAAAAAATTATTCTGCATTCATTTAAGCGGTAAGGAAGACTTTACTCAGGACCATTGTGACAGGTATCAAGACTATTGCAAGAGAGGTGAAAGGTCAAGCTAAACTTAAAATACAGCAATGACAGGGATGGAAAATTACTAACAGGAGGTATCAACGATAGCAACGTCTTGCTAAACTGACTCAACAGGAAATTTTGGAAAAGCTGGCCAGGATAATTATGACAGAGTCAGAGATCAGCAGAGGACAGAGGGCAAATAGAATCCTGGCCCCCTAACCTGTTATTCATAAAGAGTGTGATTCATGCTTTTTCTTAGGAAGTAAAAGACTTAAGGTTTTTTCTTAAGAAAATAGTGACTCTTGTGTCTACCAATGCCCAATAGGTAAATAAAAACAGAACAAAGCTTTATTTACATTTTGTATTCGCTTTTATTAACTTTAAAATTTTGTGTCAGGTATCTG
This sequence comes from Dinomys branickii, assembly GCA_004027595.1. Taxonomy (NCBI): domain Eukaryota; kingdom Metazoa; phylum Chordata; class Mammalia; order Rodentia; family Dinomyidae; genus Dinomys; species Dinomys branickii. Next base: position 9,638 of record PVLD010026378.1, on the reverse strand, counting down.
CTTACCTCTACATACAGGTATGTTCATTATTTAGGGATGGTCTCTTTAAAAGTTAGCAAACTAGGTTTATTAGCCCCAAAGTTACATAACCTCTCTCATTCTCCAAGTTTGAGCACACCAAGAAATCTACTGAAATATTTACTATGCTCAGGAATCTTTAGTCATTGGTATAAACCTACATTTATCTTGGATTCTAGCAGTGTCTCCACAAGACTGAGACCTTCCTATGCAAAGCTGATCATCTCAAGGAGACTAAATTGCCTTGTTAAGAAATAAGGACTTGGAACCATCTTGCAAAATTAGAACTGAGATAATAGGGCTGGGGATATAGCTCAGTGGAATAAGTGCTTGCCTGGCAAGCACAAGGTCCTGAGTTTGATCCCTAGTACTGCAAAAAAAAAAAAAAAAAAAAAAAAAGAACTGAGATAATAATCACCCAGACTCTACCCCACCTCAACAAATGCATAAAGCCTGGCATTATTTGTTTTTGTGAATGAGCCAGTCTAATTCTCTTCATTAGATCTGTACCCCCTTTTGTTTCTTGAGCCAAAGTCAGTTTCCTATTTTCTCTTACTTTGTCTATTAAATCTGCCTATACCTCATATTGAAATGTCCTGAACTGCTTTTTCTGTAATGAGAATTGAAGAACCTACTGTCCTCATACATTTGTCTAACCCCACAGAGTTAACAGCACTAAGAATAAACACTAATACAAGTTATGGGTGTGGATCATAATTGTAAGGCAATTTAGATTCAAAACTTGTCCCAACTGTACCAGTCTGATACAGAGTTTTGAGAGACAGGGCATGCTGTGCATATGTAGGGAAAGGATATATATGAGAAATGTCTGTACTTCCTGCTAGAGTTTTCTGTAAATTTAAAACCACTGTTAAAAAGAATGCATCGCTGCCATTTGCATTTGAAGTTGTCTCTGAACCTCATGTGCTAAAGCCTTAGTTGCTTGCTGGTAGATCTTTGGGATTGTTTTTTCTTGGTACCCGGAAATGAACTCAGGACCTTGGGCTTGCCAGGCAGGTGCTTGTGCCCTGAGCTATATCAGCAGCCAGTAATTGACTCCTGAAGTCTTTATCAAGTGGATTAATCGCAGTTGAGATAATTTGATGGTATTATTCTGGTATAATTATTATTTTGAGATGATATAAACAGGAGGGGCCTAATCGAAGGGAGTGGGTCACAGGGAGCATGATCTTGGGGCCAATACCTACTTCTCTACTGCTTCCCATCTGGCCATTTTCCACCAGCTTCCTGGTTGTGATGAAGTGAGCAACGTTTCTTTGCCACACCATTGTAGTGGTTGATTGATTGTGTCAACTTGAGAAGTTTAGAAGCTTAATTAGATTGGGCCAGCAATTCTACACCTTAGGGTGGTAGCTCATTGCCTAGATGGTATAAAAGGGAAATGAGGAAGGATGGATGTTATGTTGTCTCTTAGCTTCTAGTGCAGACTTTTCAGCTTCTGACTTGAATAATCCAGCTTTCTGGCATAGATATATCAGCCTCCTGATCCGGACTTGCAGGGAACACTGCAGTGAACTTCAAACTTTGGACTGAATCTTTCAGTCTCCAACGTGCAGGCACCCTCTGCATGCTTCCTCATCTAACTCTGTGGCTGACCACTGTAAGCCAGTCTTTCTTATACATGTGTACATCTTGTGTTATATCTGTTTCTCTAGTAAAACCCTGACTTATACAACCAGTCAGCCATGATTACCTTACTACAGGCCTAAAAGCAATGGAGCCAACTGACTATAGACTGAGTCTTCTGATACTGTCAGTTTAAATGTGGTTTACTTCTTCTAAGTTGTTTTCTCGGGTATTTGGTTGCAAGAGTAAAATATGAGTAAAACAAACATTAAAATAAGAAAAATGGAGAGAGTTGCCTCAGTATTGAAGAGGGATGCTAATTATTTAGTTTCTAAATTCGAATAAAAATTAAAGTTGTTGGAAAAAATAGTTTTGGCAGTTTAGTAGATTAACATCACTTTATTCTAAATTCTTGCTGCAATATAAATTACATGGCAATTGGCACTGTTTTCTTCCCAGTAAGTTTTCCTACTGTTGCCTGGCATGTGTTAGGCAATTGATGTATACTTGTTGAATGAAAAAAATTGATTTATTAACATATCCTATCATTCATTCAACAAACACTAATTTTGGTCAGTCCTATAATTCTAGGACTCAATAATGTAAACTTGAATAAAGATGTCCTTATCATAGTGAAAAAAAAGTTACTAGATTGTTTACATCAAGGTTGATACATTTTTCTCTGTGCTTTGTCCTCCCCCAGTCACCACAATTGAATCAATGCAAACTCTATTTAGTGAAAATGTCACCACGTTAACAGAAGTTTGGGAATCAACCTATTATTGTTGATAATTTGCCACTGTCTCGGCTCAGAGTTTCTCTAGTGCAAACATCTCCAAAGACAAGTGGTGAAATTCGGTCATTCAGGAGCCACCATCCTTTTCTTAGTACTGTAGCTATCTAGGCCATTGTGAGAACAGTGTTGTTTCTATGTGGTTAATTGCACTGGGAACAAAGATTTGTGTCACAAGTCGTCATCACTTTACAAGGAAATCAACAATAGGTGTCTGGATGTTGACAAAAAAGAACTATTCTGGGATCTCTCAAAAGATTGCATTTGGCTTCAGGGCTGTGGACAGCTTGAAACTAGAAGAGTTGACTGGGAAGTTGCAGCTTTTTCAGTGGGAACCAAGTGCCAGGGCATTCTACTCGTCATGAAATGCTGATAGAGAAGCAGAAATAGATCTACCTATTCCATCCTCCTGCTGGGTACTCTGATGTGGCAAAGAAAGGCAGAGCCAAAGCTCCTGTTCATGGTTTATCAAGTGGTAACCAAGCCATCAAAATCCTGAGTCACTCTAAAGTCTTGGCTGGCTTTGGGAGATCTCTCCATGTTCCTTCCCCTTCTCCTGTGGGCTGCCTCTTTGCACCAGGATTTCTTGTTTTCTAGAAGTGGTAGACATGCACTGGATCTGGCTTATATGGGGTTGGTAATACTGTGGAAATTATCTACTCAGGAGCTGCTGGAGATCCAGGCATTTTAGGGAGAGGAGCAGGGGAGTGTGCAGAAGCCTCTGAAAGAAGCAGAGAACTTTCTGAAACAAGCGGTAGAGCGGATGCTCCATGTTCAGGGACGAGGAGGGATTACAGAATCAAGCAAACCAGGAAGCACCCTCTGGTGAACTGCAAAGGTCTGTCATCATCTGAGTGATAGTTTTGTTTTTTCCAGGTCCAGGAGTCTCTGTTGCGCCGTTTTAATGAAGAGAGAGCTCAGAGAAGAGTCAAGAGTGTCTCATCTGCCCACTTCCTTTCCAGTCAAACGTTTTCAAAAGGTGTCAACCAGGACATCTCTAGAGCAGGAAACACTTCTACGTGAAACTACAATGATGGACACATATCATTATACACCTATCAAAAGCCATAGAATGCACAATATCAAGAGTGATCCCTAATGCAAATTACAGACATCGGGTGACAAGGAAATGTGAACATCAGTCCATCACTTGTAACATCACTTTACCAGGGGCTCTTGACACTGAGGTAGTCAGGGGAGGGGTGTCACGGAGCAGAAGGCAAGTGGGAAATCTCTGTGCTTTATTTTTCTGTGAACCTAAAACTACTCTAAAACGGAGTACTATTTATTTTAAAAATTCTTAAAAAGAGAAAGAGGAGGAAGAGAAAAAAGAATTATCTACATAACTCTCTGTGTCACTTACACAATAGCCCTCAGAATGAGTCTCTGCGTGGCTACTCCTCCCACGGCTTTCAAACAAAGGGCCCTGTTTTAAGAAAAGTAATCTGCTATTAGGCCTTGGAGATCTGGGATCTCTTTCAATAGTCTCCTATTTTTTCTGCATCTGATGCCCCCCTCTGCATTTCCCATAGAAAATCCAAGATCCTTCTCCTTAGGGGCAAACTTCATATTCTTTTCTATTTCTATACAGTGATAGTTCACTAAACTCAACAAAGTTTGTTAGATTCATAACAACCATTATTTTTTCTCCTAGGAGTAGAGAGACAATATCTATTTGTTCAGTGCATCAAAAAAGATTTAAAATCAGTTGTTACTTAAAAGACTGAACATCCTCTCTATTATCTACCTATTTGACTCCTAATCATGTGATCCCCATTCTACATGTAAGCTATATCTTAAATTAATTCATATACTTTCAGTAATTCTGCCATGTTTATAATCTGATTTATTATCATCTTATACTTGAAAACTTATAGGCACCAAACTGGATCCTGGGGTTTTTCTTCGTAGACCAGGGTATTTGTGATCACAAAGCAGCAATATCAAAACCATACTGAAGAGTTGGAATCAGGTAGCCTTTCCAGAATTTGATGGCTGATTTCAGTTTTGAAGAATCAGAAAGACTTGATCAGGCAGAGTATGGGTAAAAAGCGCTTCAAAAACAAAAAGTGCAAAGAAAGACATTCAGGTAACAAGACATAAGTTAAGAATATCCAGGTGCGATTTCAAGAACTTTGTGGGTAGTTACTCACTGGGATTTTGAAGAAACACCTTAGGACAGAGAAATTTGATTTAAGTACAAAAAATATTTTGAAGTTTGAATTACTCCAGTTAGCATATTTTTCCACACGTGGGGAACAATAAATAGAAAATTCTGATTTAAATAATCTTATATCTGCTTGTAACTATAAGGTTTTTTTAAACTTAAATTTGCCTCATAACTTTACACCTAAATACACAAACATTTTTCCTCTGCTAACAAATCACACAAATGAAATTTACATATCTGAAAAACAAGGAAACTTATGTGTTAATTTTCCTTATGTGTTAGTTTTTGAGAAGCTATTAGGCATCTACTTTGGTTTTAACAGACTACTCACTGTAATGATACTCAGTAATTTGGTGTTATGATAACAAAAAAAAGGAAAAAGAACAAGATTTCTTACCGGAAAATATCAAAAGTGCAACAGGGTATCTCACTGTTGCTGAGGTTCTTGATACATTTGAAGTTTAAGCACAAATAGAAGTAAGACGTCCTTCTCAACCTGCCATTCTCAAAAGTCACAGATTTTGCCCCTGTGTTCCCTTGCAAAAATGTAGTTTGCAATGTATGATGACATTCTTGATTATCCAAGAGGTACAGCTGGCATCTCATAGGTGGAAGACAAGAATGCTGATAAACATCAGTAAAATAGAGGACAATATCTAATAGCAAGAATTATCTAGTGCATAAGAGTGTAGGATTTGAAAAGCTCTGTTCTAGACAAATACCTTCATTAGTCACAAGATGAATCTGATATCTGAAATATCACATGTGGATCAAAGTCTCAGAACTGGAGTTAGGTGGAATTCCCCTTCTTGCCTCATGTGTATGACAGGTTATGCCTTTAACAACTTATGTGGTCAAACTATCGGATCCAAACAGCAGAAAAATGTGTGACTTTTGCAGAAACCCATGAAATCAAAGTATCTACCAACAAGTTCAGTAATTTCCTTTCACGAGGATGTTAAATTTCATTGCTTTGCTTTTATGGAAACAAGTACTAAAACCAAAGCAGTCTGATTTCAGGAGAAAGAAATATATGGTGATTTTCTAAACTTATTGCCTATATTTGTTATCTTAAATAAATTTATTAAATGTACTGTCTTAAATATGTTCACTTAAATACATTTATTATATTAAATCATATTTCTCACAAGAAACCAAAGGACTCTGAAATACAAAGTTTCCTTTTGGGATATAAATATAACTCATATGGGCCATGGAGAATTTGAATCACCCACTCTTTGGCACCTAAAATTTCACTTGGCCTAACAGCATCTGTAGTGTGTTTTCAAAAACACTAGTCAGATTATATTACTCCTCTACTTAAAATTCCCCAGTAGCTTCTCATCACAGTCTTAATGAATCCTTCATTCTTTTTTCAGTGCCTGTGATCTTCTACTGCATCTGGCCCTTCTTTTGCATTTTGACCATATCTTCAGTGGCACTTCTCTTTGTCTCTAAGAATCTGGAATTATTTGCCCTCTAAAGAAAACACTATTTTTTCAGAAAACTTGAAGTTTAGCTTTTCCCCCTAAGTCAATCCTTGCCAGAAATATCACTTCTTTAGAAGGGAAGATTGTCCTACATATAGTCACTCCTGTAATTACTTGTCATAGCTACTTAATTTTCCTTAATGCTAAGAAAATCTATAGTAAAATCTATAGATTTTACTTAGGTATTGTTCTCATATTAACTTTCTCCTCTTAGTGGATATAGTTGCTAAGAAAGCAACACTGCTTTTTTCTTGTTTAGAGTTATACCTTATAGCAAAAAGAACAGCCCATGACATTCAGTACAACTTAATAAGTTTGTTAATGTGTGAATAAGTGAAATCAATAGCAATAGTGAAAAAAGAGGTAGATTTCATTTTTATTTTTCATTTTAAACAGAGTAGTAAATGAGAAACAAACAAAAAATAGAATAATAGCAGCATACTAGTATCAGGAACATAAACAAATCAAAGCGAGAACATTGAAAGTGAAATAGGGTCTCAAGACAAAATAATATGAATCAACAGTGGTTGTTACATTGTATATATCTATGTTCAACCACATTGCTCAGATTACCAGATGTAAGAATGAAAGATTGCTCAAACCATTAAAGAGAATAAGAAAATAATTCTTCAGTAAAACATTAGAGATAATATAGAGTTTCACTAGACAAGAAGGTAGGAGTTCACCCTTGTAAATCCATTCATTGCATGTTGTTACCTTCAAATCAGTTGCTCAGACACAAGCATGCAAAATTGATCAGAACAAAAAATTGTAAGCATTAACTGTTCATTTCAGCACACCATCAGACATCAGCAATACAGTTATCACAGCTATTCATATATAAATTTATATTTTGAGAGGTAGAGAGTTTAATGTGAGAGTGTAACATAATGTGTGTGAGGGGTTGAGGGTCAAAATAAGTTTTATTTCAGGGAAAAATATTTTCTTACAGAAGGTTTAAGAACTATAAATAATCAGTACTGAAACTATCAGTCATTAACCCAAGCATTATATTTGATAATAATAAACAATAAAAGTAGTCTCTGTTCTTTTGACAGTTTCTACAGTTTTAAGTTCGGTTTTGTTACTCGCTATGACTCCACCACTTTAATTCCTTCTCAGTTAACTGAGAAAACATAAATAGAATTATTGTTAAGACTAAATTTGGTATAAAATTCAAAAGTCTTATTCTAAAGCCTGGCATCTAACATTTAATAATTACTAAAATGGTGATACTGTGATTTATTAATAGTTTATTGCTGTTTGTGTTTTTTTAATTACTGTTAACAATAAAACAGTAAAAAGACAATGAAATATTTGAGGAAACAGAAGCAATCATGTGACTGTGTAAAAATAGCAGCTTTGGAAGAAATTAAGGAATGACAAATTTCTGCAAGCAGAGCCCAGGGGGATATAGCACAGGTAGAGGAGTTGGTGATGGCCACAGGGTGCGGCAAGCTGGCACATCTCCGGGCCTTGGAAGAAGGAGGGTGAGGGAGGGCAATGCATCTAGAGATTTACTGTCTGCAAAGTAGAGGACAAGGCCTGGGGTTGTGTTGGATGTTGATGAAAAAGGAAAGATTTGCATTTGAGAAAATGTCTCATGAAAACAATTTCCAGTAGTTGGAGCTAGCTTAGTTTTACACACACACACACACACACACACACACACACACACAGTAGGAAAAAATTAAGTGAAAGATATTGCAAAGGTTTCAAATATGAAATTATGCTACTTTCTCTAGAACATTCTACTCTATTGATTTACATGTGTGCCCAGATCACCTGTGCTTTCTCTTCTCTCTGTCTCTGTTTCCTTTTCTTTCCCCATTGCTTTTTCCTTCACTCTATTCCTTTCTATTTCTAGGTTGTTTTCATTCCTTCCCTCTGACATTTTGAGCCCAGCACGTTCCCATATGGTTTTCACGGGGAGTTACTGAAGTAAAAGCCACATTTCTTTTCTAGAAGAACTCCTAACATGAACTTCATGTCTCCTTGTGATTAAAATAATTTTTTTTGTGTGTGTGTGGTACTGGAGATTGAACTCAGGACCCTGTGCTTGCTAGGCAAGCGCTTATTCCACTGAGCTATATCCCCAGCCATCCTTGTGATTAAAATAATTAATCTTTATTTGTTTCAGACTAGTCCTGGGACTTTGAAAAGCACAGCATGTTGTGTTTGCTCTCTATCCACTGTGCAGAGTACATGGTCTAGCATATTGTTTGTGTCTAAAGGAAGATTATGTTAGTTTTAAATGAATAACTAGTATGTGTTTATTTTTAAAGTACAGTCATGTCATGGAATAATAAGGGTATGTCTGTCCTGAGAAATTCACTGTTATGGAATTCCTCACTGAGCAGGTATCTTAGAATAAACTTTTAGAAACATGAGAGTAAATAAAACACAAAAAAGATAGAGTTAGGGACTTGGTAAACATGAGATATATGAGGCTCTTTCCTATTTAGCCTAACATATTGTTTTACAGTAAACATTTTTCATAAGTATAAGGAGTACAGTTTATTGTAAAGGTAAAACTATAGTTTAGAAAGTACTTAAACAAGTAGCAAAGATGCTCATTATCATTATTAAGTTGTTGTTAGCATTATCAGTGAAAGAATCCACTGATGATTATAAGACCCCCGTGACCCATCACCTTCCAAACACATGAGATTTTGGGGGGAATTTTTAGATCTAAACCATAACAACATCCTACAAAATACCTGGCCAGTGCTATTCCAAGCTTTGCAGACATTAAACATATGTGGCAAATATGAAATGAGAAAGATGAAATTCAAACACAGGAGACAACAAGCCAATTTCCAAGTGTTATGGTTGATACAGTTGTGTCAACCTGAGGAGTCTAGAGGTTTGGATGAGTGACTCAGCAGGAAGCCAGGGTGCTTACCTTGTGTATATCCTGAGCCTGTGGAAGAGGAGGGCATGGAGATTGTGTGAGAGGTTCACGACCCCTGGGTGGGGGTAGCCTGTTTACAATGTAAGGGAAGAAAAGAGCCTGCTTGCTGCCATTCCACCCTTTTGCTGGTTGCTTTTGCTGTGCTCTGCTGACATGAACAGTTTGCTCTCTGCCATGTGCCACTCTGCCTCTGAATCAGCCAAGTATGGACTGAGACCTCCACGAACTGTAAACTAAATAAACCTTTCCTTCCTTCATTTTGGGCATTGGGTATTTTGTCTCAGCAATGAGAGAAAAGTAACCAAGACACCAAGGCACTGAAAAACTTCCAAGACATGGTCTGTGTAACCAATGTTGAAAGCAACAAGTCTAGATTCATTTCCTCAGTGCCTACTCATTTTAAGTCTCATGTGGCAGTTCTTCAAGGAGAGGTTTATTCTGACAGTTACAATTCATGATTGGCCTGTTCTAAGAACCCGAGGGTGGGAATATAAACTAAAAGTCATGAAGGAAATCTGTTCAAAAACAGAGAACGGATGGGACGAAGGAAAGGAGAAAAGAAAAAGACAAAAATGTATGTATGTATGTATAGAGGAATATATATGAATATACATATGTGCAGGAGGGCTAACATGGTTCTACTATTGTATTATATCACTTAATGCT
>PVLD010026377.1:0-22261 GCA_004027595.1 Dinomys branickii | reverse complement strand
CCAGGATTGCTTTTGCTATTCTGGGTCTCTTCTGGTTCCAGATGAATTTGAGGCATATTTTCTCTAGATCTGTGAGGTATGCTAATGGTAGTTTAATGGGAATTGCATTGAATCTGTACAACAGTTTTGGTAGTATGGCCATTTTTGCAATGTTAGTTCTTCCTAACCATGAGCAGGGTATGTTTTTCCATTTATTGAAATCTTCTTCCATCTCCTTTTTCAGAGTACTGTAGTTTTCACTGAATAAATCTTTCACATTCTTTGTTAGATTGATTCCTAAGTATTTCAATTTCTTGGTTGCTATTGTAAAAGGTATGGTTTCCTCAATTTCTCTCTCAGTCTGTTTGTTGTTCGTGTATAGGAATGCTATTGATTTTAAGGGGGTGTTGACTTTGTATCCAGCTACACTGCTGAAATTGTCACTTAATTCCAGGAGTTTTCTTGTGGAGTTTTTGGGGTCCTCCATGTATAGTATCATGTCATCTGCAAATAGTGATAGTTTGACTTCTTCCTTTCCTATCCTTATTCCTTTTATTTCTCTCTCTTGTCTGATTGCTCTGGCTAATGCTTCCAGAACTATGTTGAATAGGAGTGGTGACAATGGACATTCTTGTCTTGTTCCTGACTTTAAAGTGAAAGTTTTCAGTTTATGTCCATTTAGTATGATATTGGCTGTTGGTTTGTCATAGATGGCTTTGATCAGACTGAGGTAGAGGCCATCTCTTCCTATTTTTTCTAAGGTTCTTTTTTTTTTTTGCGGTACTGGGGATCGAACTCAGGACCTTGCGCTTGCTAGGCAGGCGCTTATTCCACTGAGCTATATCCCCAGCCCCTCTAAGGTTCTTAACATGAATGCATATTGGACTTTATCAAAAGCCTTTTCTGCATCCATTGAGATGATTATGTGGTTTTTGTCTTTGACCGTATTAATATAATGTATTACATTTATTGATTTGCGAATATTGAACCATCCCTGCCTTCCTAGAATGAATCCTACCTGGTCGTGGTGTATACTTTTCCTTATGATTCACTGTAAGCTATTTGCTAGTATTTCGTTGAGTATCTTTGCATCTATGTTCATTAGAGAGATTGGCCTATAGTTCTCTTTCTTGGTTGTGTCCCTCTCTGGTTTTGGTATCAGTATAATACTTGCCTCCAGAAATGTGTTAGGGAGAGTTGCTTCCTTTTCGATTTCATTGAAGAGTTTGAGGAGTGTTGGCATTAGATCTTCTCTGAATGTTTTATAGAATTCTGCTGTGAATCCATCAGGGCCTGGGCTTTTCCTTGTTGGTAAGTTTTTAACAACGTTTTCAATCTCATTAATTGATATTGGGTTGTTCAGGATTTTTCTGTCTTCCTGATTCAATTTTGGTAATTTGTACCTTTCTAGGAATCTGTCCATTTCTTCTGCATTTACTATCCTATGGGAGTAAAGATTTTCAAAGTAGGTATTAATGATCTTTTGGATTTCTGTGGGATCTGTAGTGACTTCATCCTTTTCATTCCTTATTGCATGAATTTGAGATCTTTCCCCTCTTTTTTTGATAAGGTTGGCTAGGGGTTTATCAATTTTATTTATTCTTTCGAAGAACCAACTCTTTGATTCACTAATTTTTTGTAGAGTTTTCTTCATCTCAATTGCATTAATCTCTGCCCTGAGTTTTATAATCTCCTCCCTTCTATGGGCTCTTGGTTTGGCTTGTTGCTCTTTTTCTAAGAGTTTGAGGTTTATCATTAGGTTATTTATTTGCTCTCTTTCTATTTTCTTTGGATATGAGTTCGTTGCTATAAATTTCCCTCTGAGGACTTCTTTCATTGCATCCCACAGATGCCGGTAGGTTGTACTTGTGTTTTCATTTATTTGTAGGTATTTTTAAATTTCTTCTTTAACTTCTTGTGTGACCCATTGGTTATTCAGGAGGTTGTTGTCTAATTTCCAAGTGTTTATGTGGTTTTTGGAGCTCTCTTTTTCATTAATTTCCAGTTTCATTGCACTGTGGTCCGATAATATGCATGGGATATTTTCATTTCTTTTGCATTTAGGTAGATACGCTCTATGGGCTAAAATGTGGTCTATTTTGGAGAAAGACCCATGTGCAGCTGAGAAAAATGTGTATTCTGATGTTGTGGGGTGGAACACTCTGTATACATCTACTAAGTCTATTCGTTCACAGAATTGTTTCAGGTCTGTTATTTCTTTGCTGAGTTTCTGTCCAGTTGACCTGTATCTTTGCGTCAGAGGGGTGTTTAGGTCCCCTATTACTATAGTGTTATTAGTTATTTGATTTTTCATATCTGTTAAGATTTGACTTGTGAAGTTAGGTGCTCCGTTGTTTGGTGCGTAAATGTTTAGGATTGTTACCTCTTCCTCTTGCAGCTTTCCCCTAACTAGTATGTAATGCCCTTCTTTATCTCTTTTGATTGTTTTTGGTTTGAAGTTTACATTGTCTGCAAACATAATAGCTACCCCTGCTTTTTTCTGGGGACCTGTTGCATGGAGAATTGTTTTCCAACCTTTAACTTTCAACCTGTGGATTTCCTTTTCAGTAAAATGTGTTTCCTGTATACAGCATATCATTGGATTGTGTTCCTTAGTCCACTGTTCTAATCTTTTCCTTTTGACTTGTGAATTGAGGCCATTTACATTAATGGTTATCTTGGTTATATGTTGGCTTATTCTAGTCATGTTATTTACTTGTTGTTTTCCTTCTTTTGCTGTCTGTTTACTTACTTGTTCTGTTTAGGGGGTTATTTCTATCGTTGTTCTTGGGATTGTGGTCTCTTTTTTCTCTGTCTAGAATATCTTTTAGTGCTGTTTGCAATGCTGGTTTGGCACTCATGAAGTTCTTCAGTTGTTCTTTGTCATGGAAATATTTTATTTCTCCATTGAATTTGAAGGATAGTTTTGCAGGATACATCAGTCTGGGTTGGAAGTTGTTTTGTCTCAGAATCTGTAATATCTTGCTCCAACCTCTTCTCGATTTTGTGGTTTCCATTGAGAAGTCTGCTGTGATTCTGATGGGCTTTCCTTTATAGGTGATCTGTTTCATTTCTCTAGCAGCTTTTAATATTGTATTCTTTTGCTGGATATCTGGGATCTTGACTATTATATGTCTGTGTGTGGTTTTCTTTGGGTTATGGCTCGTTGGGATTCTATATGCCTCGATTAACTGTACTTCAGTATCTTTTACCTTGTTTGGGAAATTTTCTGCTATTATTTCTGCAAATATTCTTTTTATATCATTTGTGTTGTCTCCTGCTGTTTCACTGACTCCTATTACTCGAATATTATTTCGTTTTGCCTCATCTTGCAGCTGTTGGATTGCTTTTTCTTGGGTCTTTGATGATTTTATGAGATCATTCCTTTCACGCTCATAAGTTGCCATGCTGTCTTCAAGGTCTGAAATTCTATCTTCGGTTTCATTTAAGCGGTTTTGCAAGCTTTCAATGGAAATTTTCAATTCCTGACAATCTCTTTGGACCTGTTTCATTCTTGGTAATTCATTCCTAAATTGCTCTTGTAACATTTCCATTTGTTTCCTATTTTCTTCTAATCTTTTATCTATTTCTTCTCTATGTGTATGGAACATTTCTTCCATTATAGTTTTCAGTTCATTTTTTGTCTGAGAGATCATTGCAGGTATGTGACTTATTTCTGCTTTAAGCTCTTCTATGGCCTGATGGAGTTGTTTCTTTATTTTGGATGCAATCATTTCAGAACTTGCAGGTATGTGGCTTCCTAGTTCCCCTGTATCCTCGCATCCAGGACTTGTTCTGGGTGGGGTTGAGTTCTGAGACTGCGTTTTGTTCTTCTGTCTTCCTATTTTTGGGTATCAGATTCAAAATATTGAGCAATAAATTACCCAGGCAGTTCACCAGGCAAAGGTCTGTTGCAAAGGCTGCTCCAATGACTCCTTCTCTTCGGGAGAATGTCCCTTAAGCTTTCTGCTGAGAGTTCCGCTTAAAAGGCTGTTCAGATGCTGGTTTGTGGGGTGAGCTACTCCCTACCGAGTGACCTGGGTGAGGTGTGTAAGACCACTCCCCCGCCCTCCCAGGGTTCCCTGCAGGTATGGGGATGGATCTCCTCCCCCACTCGGTGATCTGGTTGCGTTGCACAGATAGCTCACCAGTTTCGGAATCTGCGCAGGCAGGAAGGTTCAAAAGTGCCAATTTTTTGTGCTACGCCCGTGATCCGCCGCTCCCCGATGCTTCTGTTTCCTCGCGCTCTCCGGGTCTGGCGGAGGGAATGGGCTGCTCCGCTCCTCTGTGCTCCTCACGCCGCCTCAGCTGCGGACTGCGGGCTGCTGAGGGCCTTGGCTGTGGGGGCCGGGACCCGAGTGGGATCCCGGTTCGGCGCTCAGATTTGCACAGCCTGCCGGAGGAGCGCGAGCTCCGAGACCGCCCCACACTGCAGCCACTAAAAAGCTGATTTCTGGCCGCTGTAGCTGGCGAGCCGCGCAGGGTCGAGAGGCGGAAGGGACTGAGCTGCCTGTGCCCCCAGGGCACTTGGACCCAGCCGAGCCACCACCTGTCCACCACTCCGAGCCTTTCTGGTGCCCAGCGCTCCAGGCTTTCCCACGTCTCGCCACAGCAATTTGGGCCACCCTGCCACGTCTCCCCCAGCAGTGCAGAGAAACACATTCTGTTTGAACTTCCCAGCCGAGGTCCTGGCATTCGTGCTCGCCAAGCCTGTCTCGAGCTGGGGGGTTTCTATCAGGGAGGATCCCTCCTTTGCTGTTCACCTGGTCGCCATCTTCCCAGAAGTCTGTCACCGCTTTTAGATTCCATGTATCAGGGAGAACTGTGAGTTTCTGTTTCTGTGTCTGGTCTGTTTTGTTGAACATGATGGTCATGTTCATTCATTTCCCTGTAATGACTGTAATTGTGTAGGTCCATTTCCTGTAAATTTTATCTGGGTATATGTACCCCACATTTTCTTTATCCACTTATATGCTGATGAACACCTACACTGGTTTCATATTTTCGTTGCTGTGAATTGATCCATCATAATAAGCATGGAGGTGTGTGTAGGCATCTCTAAGGTGTGCTGACTGGTACTTTTGTGTATATACCAAAGAGTGGAATAGGTGAATTGAGTGGCAGCTTTATTGAATTAAATGGTAACACTATTTTTAGGTGTTTGAGGTACCTCCATATTGACTTCCACAGTGATTGTGCTAATTTGCATTCCCATCAGCTGTGCAGAAGGATCCCATTTCCCATATCTTTGCTAGAGTTTAATGTTCTTTGGATTCCTAGTGATAGCTACTCTAACTGAAGTGACATGAAATATTGTGGTAGTTTTTATTTGCGTTCTCCAGATGGCTAAAAATGTTGAATTTTTTTTCGTACAATTTTGAACAATTTCTATTTCTTCATTTGAGATGTGTTTGTTCAATTCATTTGCCCATTTACTAATTGGGCTCTTTGATTTTTTTAATTAAATGTTTTTCTTATATATTCCAGATATTAATATCTGTTAGAGCAGTAGCTAGAATTTCCTCCTGTTTTCACCCATTCTGTAGGGTAGCTCCTCACTCTGTTAGTTACTTCCCTGGATATGACAAATATTTTAAATTTTCTGTACTCCCATTTGGGGATTCTTGCTATTATTTCTTGTGATATTAGAATCCTGAAGGAAATCTTTGCCTGCTCAGGTGGCTTCTAAAAGCGTTTCCCCTACATCAATTATGGTGAATCTTTTAGATACTGAATGCCCAAACTGAGACCAAAACCCACTTATTTTTTGCAGTCTCAACACTGTGAGAAAGCCTGACTAATAAAGTTTTAGTTTAGAAAGAACAATGCATACATTAAAATCTTTTGTCTTAAAGAGAAACACAAGTACAGAGCTTTCAAGGATGCAAACAGCTTTTTACTGAAAGATAAATGTTTGTATTTGCTGTGCTTTTGCACAATTAAGGTGATCTTTGCCGTTGTATGCATGCTGATAATTTATCAAACCTTGGCTCATGCTTCATTAGCTTGAGAACAACACTAAAGATCAAAGGATAGAGAACAATATTTCATGCAGCAGGATACAAAAAACAGGCAGGGGTACAAATTTTCCTCTCAAAGTAAACTTCAAGCTAAAATTGATCAAAAGAGACAAAGAGGATCACTACACACTAGTTTAGGATTAATCCAACAAAAGAGATAACATTTGTATATGGATACATAAAGGTTTGTAATTATTCCTAACTTAACTGTGCTTCTCTATATGCTCCAAAATTACTGAAATTTACACTGATGTACTTATTGAAAAAAACTAAATACTTTCAAGAAATCATGCTAGAGAGCAACCTGTATATGTAAGTAGTGTAAGACAGGCTTGTAACTCTTGTAGGGATTCAAACACCACAGCAAACAATGGAGATGAACCTTTTAAGTGTAAGAAGTGTTGATAGTGCTTTTGGCTGTTCCAGTTCATTTCTCACACATGAAAGAATTCACACCACAGACAAGTCCTACGTTAGCAATGTGGTCAATAATGCTGTCACTTATCCGTAGTTTCATTTAATATTATCAAATGGTTCACACTGGAAAAAAAAAAACCCTGCAGATATAATTAATTGGGGGAAGACTTCTTTCATTACAAATTCTTTTATAGATATAAAAGAAGTCACACCAGCGAGAAACCCTATGGATATAAGCAATGTGAGAAAGCCTTCAGTGATAGTATTCCCTTTGATACCAAATAAAGTACCAGAGTGGATAGAAACCTTGTGTGTGAGTGTTGTGGGAAAGTCTTCACCTGTTTCAGTTACATGTCAGTGCTGGAGAGAAACTATCTTTGCAGACAGTGTGAGAAAGTTTTCATTGATTCCAGTTCCTTTTGGAGACATGAATAAACTCACCCTGGGGAGAAACCCAATAAATGTAAGCAATGTGGGATAGCTTTCCCTTGCTCTGGTTTCCTGTAAAACCATGAAAGGACTCATATTGAAGACAATGTGTAAACAATGACTGTAAGAAGTCTTCATGGTCACCGAACCTTTCTAGCACACATGACAATACACAATGAAGAGAATGTGTGTCCATATAAAGGATGTGGGGACAATTCTATCTGTCTCAGTTAATTTCACAGATGAACAATGGCCTACAGTGAAAAACTTTTGACATGATACAGGTGAAATGTCTACACTGGGCACACATCTATGAATGCACACTAACTCAAAACCCTGTGATTGTGAAAAAAATAAGTCATTAGTTGTAAGTCATGGTTTCAGAGTTATACAAACATTTCTCATGTAGTAGAGTCCTGTAAACAAGTCGCATGAAGAGCTGCATGAAAAGTACTTTGTGAAGAACGCCCCGGAAATTGCACAACCTGAAGGAATTGTTTTGAAAGTTATAAATGTATTGTGTTTATCTGTGCCTCATTCTTAAAGTAGCACTCTGGACTTTCTACATCTAATTTGCACTCAAAAAAAGCACTGAGGTGCCATAATTCTCCACAGTTTGTTTTTAAAATGCTGAGCTCAACACTGTCTTTATGTTGTTGTTATTATTGTTAGACTGGAGGCTTAACCACTAAAATGTGTGGAAGTCGTGGTCTCTCCATGGTCCCCGGGAGAAAACTGCGAAAGGATACAGAAAACAAAGACAAGAAAGGATTGCCAGGGTCAGGTGGAGTCACCTCTTGCCTGATGAGCAGGACTGACTTCAGCAGTAGGGGTGTTTATTTTATACACCTGCAAATTTAGTATCATGGGCAGGTAATGTTGCCTAGCGACTAACAACTGTAATTGTCTGGCAGGATGCCTTGTTCAATCCTGAGGTAGCTTGACCAATAACCAGCTCCAGTGGTTCCCAACAAAAATGAAGTATTTTTCCATTTCACATGTTTCTTATTAGTGCATATTGGTTAAACAAAGTAATGTTTTTTATTTCATCATACTCATATATTCATATAATAAATTTTTATATCTTTCAACCTCCTTCCCCACCCATGATCACCCCCCAGTTTCAGATCTTTGGTTTCAATAGACATAAGATACTTGGATCATACCCTTCCCTCCTATCACCTTCTTGCATACACCCTCCCTTCCCTCTTATCCTCTTCCTGATGTGTGAGAATAATCTCCGTTATACTTTCTTGTCATCTTTTATCAGAGTCATCATCTTAGGGGGAACATGTGACAGTTGTCTTTCTGATCTGGCTTATTTTGCTCAACATGATCTCCAATCCATCCATTTTCTAGCAAAAAATAAAATTTCATTCTTCTTTATGCCAGAACACTCCATTTGTGCATTTATACACCTCATTTTCTTTATCCTACATCTGTTGATGGTCAACACAATTGGTCCCATATCTTGGCTATTGTGAATTGTTGAACAACAAACACGAGATTGCAGTTATCCCTATAGCATGCTGATTTTAATTCCTTTGAGATCATACCAGAGAGTGGTATCACTGAATCAAAAGTAGCTCTAATTTTAGATTTTTTGAGATATCGCCATACTGATTCCTACAGTGGCTATCCTGGTTTATATCCCCAACACTGTTGTAGAAGACTTCCCCTTTCCCTATCCTTGCCAGCATTTAATGTTCTTTGGATTCTGATGCAGGTGATCATGAGAGCGACTGAGAAACAAGAAGAGGTCATGGAAAATAGATCCAACAGCTGCTAGATGACACATATGAACATAAGAATAATTGAAATCAGATAAAAATCAGAAAATGACACAAAGGACATTTAAAAACTTCTTTACTGAAAGCATAGCAGAAAACTTTACAAGGATGGGTAACAAAAACTCAACATACAGGTAAGTGAAGCATGTGGAACCCCAAATAGCCACAGTCAGAAAGAAGTTTCTACCTCATACATCATAGTCAAAATCCCAGAAGTCAAGCACAAGAACAGAAGTTTAAAAACTTTTAGAGGAAAACAACAAATCACCTACAAATGTAAACCTGTTAGAATACAGATTTCTCAACACAAACCTTACTTAAAGGCCAGAGGAACTCAGAGGGAAGTTCCTCAAAGCCCTAAAAGAAAACAACTTCCAACACGTATGAATATATGCTCCAAGACTGTCTTAAAAACTAATGGAGATATTGTGACCTCCCATGATGAGGAGCAGATTAAAAATTCATGACCACAAATCCATCAGTACAAAAAATATTCAAGGATATTCTAGGCAGAGTCAATGCAGACTTCAGCGCCAAAGGACCCACTTGAAGGAATACAATAGGAGAGAGAACAGTTAAGCAAAAAAGAAAAATAAATACATGGACAACAGAAAAATAAAACCTTTGTTATTAAAAGTCTGCTTTGTCAGATGTTAGTACAGTTACTCTTGCTGCTCTCAAATTCCATAGATGTAGAATTGTTTTCTATCCTTTTGACATGGGAAGTGAGTCCAATGAGAAAGACACTCACAAGAAAACCAAAAAGACATTAACGAACAAAGCTTTTTTGGAGCCAGCTGATGGACAATCTCTAACCAGGAGCCAGAGAAGACGTCTGCCCTGATCTGGGTCTCACCTCCAGTTTAAGTACATTTTAGATTTCCATCGTAACCATTACCTCATTTTGGGGAATCTTACAAGAATATCACACAACTATCACAAACTTTACTTCTCCCAGAAGGTCAGACAACTGAATTCCAAGTGACCATTGTGGTTTAACTTTCAGCCCACTTCCCAGTGTGTCCTGTTTGTTCTGTTCCCATTTTATGACTCTTCTCTGAGTTGATCACTAACCAAGGTGACTGGGGTGAACTACAGCTTAAGTGAACTTTAAGTGACTTCTCTTAATATGTGGTTAAAAACAGAAGAACGGGGTCTCTCTTGCTCGATCACTTTCATACTTAAGGCGGACGTGCCTTTGCTAACAAAGTGTGTTTCTTACCAAAAAAATTGGCTCTTCTTTTCAATACAATCGGATAGTCTGTGCATTTTATTTGGAGAATTCAGACCACTGGCAGCAAAGTTATTACTGAAAATCATCTACTGTTTCTCTGCGGGAAGACAGGAGCTGGAGATCTTGCTCAGCTGTCTTACTATTAGTCCAAGAAAGCAATGGGGGAGAAGCATACAGAGTCTTAGTTTAAATAGAGATGTGACCAAGAACAATCCCTCTTGACAGTAGAGTCAGTGACCGGAAGATAAAAGATCTTCAGGTGGAATTCACACTGGACTCGGGGGCGAGAATTCCCCTGCCAAACACGGGAATCTCACACTATGAACTGGAAAGATTATGACCTAAGGGTGCTGAGAAGTCTGCATATGAAGAGGCAAAGCGAAGGATCCATTATCACTGAGTGGGGACAGCGGCATGTGAGGTACGCCTGGACACACCGTGAAGACATCTATGTAGTCAGTAGTGCAGTGGTTGATTGATTGATTGATTGATTGATTGATTGTGCCATCTTGAGAAGTTCAGAAGCTTAACTCAGTCAGTTCAGCAAGTCTACACACTAGGCATAGAGGACCCACCCTCAGGGAAATGAGGAAGGACGAGCCCGCTTCTGTTCTTCAGAGGCGCTTCAGTCTTCACCTTCAGCTTGGATGTTGTCTCCTAGCTTCTAGCTCAGACTCTTCGCCTCCACCTTGGAGCCCTCAGTCTTCCAGCTTAGACTCATCAACCTTCCATCATAGACTCATCAGCTGCCTGATACCGACTCACACGGAACACCGCAGTGAGCTCCAGACCTTGTTCCGAACCCTTCAGTCTCCAGTGTGCAGACACCCTCCGCACACTTCCTCATCTGACTCATCATAAACCAATCTTGTAATTTCTTATACATGTGTATATCTTGTGTGATATCTGTTTCTTCAATAAAACACTGACTCATACAAGTAGTGCTTCTCTGCTTGCAACACGGTGACACATGATGTTGAGTAGATTGAAGAGATGTATGATACCAAACATATCCAAAGCAAAGGCCACATCACTGGAAAATACACACTAACTCAAGAGATCGCTGCAGTAGCAATAGTGCTTCCACCCAAACTGACTCTTTTTTTTTTTTTTTTTTTTTTTTGCGGTACTGGGGATCGAACTCAGGACCCTGCGCTTGCTAGGCAGGCGCTTATTCCACTGAGCTATATCCCCAGCCCCTGACTCTTGACTCTCAGCACAAAAATAATTGAAACAGGATGTCTCTAAAACAAAGCAAGATGTCTCTAAAGCTTCTCTCTAAAAGCTGAGCTCATAGACACTGCTCTGGAGGAAATCACAGACCAAAACATGCAAAAACCAAAACGTTAAGTGTTTGAAAAGATTATAGAAGAAACAAATAAACACTCCTAAGATGTTCAGTGAGCTCAGAGAGAATGTAAATGAACAGATAAAGGATTTAATTCATAAAAAGTTCTTCAAAATTGAAGAAGACACCGACAAAAAGCTGATGGAATTAAGTAAGACTGTACAAGACATGAATGACCATTTCTGTAAAAAAAAGTAAAGATTATGAAAGAAATCAAGCAGGAATCCAGGATAGAAAAACTTCAATTGAAAGAGTGCTACATGCACTACCAGTGTGAGGAGAACATCAGAAAGAGAGGATAAGACTGAAGTAGTAAAAAAAAAGAAGAGCGAAGTAGTAACCATGTTCTCAATGATACCCTAAAAGCAAGACACCATGGAAACTGGATTCAACCACTCCTAGATGATTCAGAAAACCAACCTAAAAATCATGAGTTAAGAAAAATACTAGGAGATGACACATAAAGTTATTAAAAAGTTATTCGCTGAAATCACAGCTGATTTCCCACCTCTAGGGAATGAATTCAAAATCCAAGTAACTGAAGCATATAGACTGTGGCCAGAAATCGCCGAATAGCATGGCCAGAAAAGAACCTCTTCACAACATATGGTAGTCAAAAATCGCAGAAATTCAGCACAAAGAAAGAACAGTAACAATGGTTACAGAAGCACGTGGAGTCACTAGTGTAATTGCCAATAAAGGCAAATGTATCAGAGTAACCGATGATTTCTAAGCACAAACTTTAAGGGTCAATAGAGTTGTTACAATTTGTCCAGATGTCCTCTCAAAACCTAATGAAACCACAGAGTTTTCCTGGAGGTGGCTGAGTCTAGAGGTGATTGATTGCTGAGATTAAGGGTGCTGGAAGTAAAGGTGGGAGATTGCTGGGTCAGTCCACTGATTGGATTGGCACCACCCTGATCCCAACAGCCTGGATAGAGTACAAAAGGGGCAGAAAGATGCTCTTAAGGTTCAGTTGTTGATTTTGCTGTCTTCCACTGCCATGAATTAGCACCCCTCTGCTGTGTGCCACCCTCCCTTGGAGCCAGCCAATTATGGACTAAAATCACTAGCAACTGTGGGCTAAATAAACCTGTAAATATTATCTTTGGCTGCCCAATATTTTGTCTCAGCAATGAGAGAAAAATAACTAAGACAAGAGTATTGAGAAAAATATGTCAGGCCCTAAAAGAAAACACCTTCCAACCCAGATTAATATATCACACAAAATTATCTTGCAAAATTGATGGAGAGCATAAGAACTTTCCATGACAAAGAGCACCTAGAAAAATTCATGGTCACCAAACCAGCATTGACAGAAGAACTCAAGGGAATCTAAGACTGAGACAGTAAGGACAACAGCACCGAAGAGCTCAAAGGAAGATATACATCTAACAGGGAAGGGAGTTACACAGAGGGAAAGAGAATAAAGAATCAACAATGGGAAAACAGTGCAATGGGAGGATTTAGTAAATACAATTCAGTAACAACTCCCAGTGTAATTATTGTAACTCCACCCAAGAGACATAGACTTTCAAATTGTGTCCAAAACACCATTAGTGGTCTATGAAAAACACACCTCATCTACAAACACACACACTAAAAATGAAATGATGGAAAGCAGTACTCCATGCAACATGTATCTGAGTGCAAGTAGAAATGCCTGTTCTCCTTTCAGACAATGTGGACCTCAAGCCAAAGCAGATCAGAAGCAACAAAGAAGGTCCCAAACACTGGTAAAGGGATCAGTTCAACAGGAAGAGATGACAAAGGTAAGCAGATGTTCACTGACTACCACTAACCAGTTTCATGAAACAAATATGGCTGGAAAGAAAAGATCAGATAACCATCAATGCAATCATTCAGAGGGACTTCAGTGCCCCACAAAAAAGTCAACAAAAAGTCAGAGTTCACCACATCATCGAACAAATGGGCTTAGCAGATATTTACAGAGTATATTATCCAAAAGCAGAATACACTTTTCTCAGCAATACATGGAACTTTCTCTAAAATAGACTACATCTTAGGCCATAAGGCCTGCTTAAATAAATATGAAAAAGTTGAAATTACCTCCTGCATGCTACTAGATCATAACAGAATGAAACTAGAAAACAACAGCAAAAGAAACCACAAAATCTCTGCAAACATATGGAGAGTCAATCATACATTTTTGAATAAACACTGGGTTACAGAGGAAATCAAGGAAAAAATTAAAATTTTCCTAGAATAGCTGGGCATGGTGGCACATCCCTGTGATCCTAGCACTCAGGAGGCTGAGGCAGGAGGATCATCATAAGATCAGGACCAGCCTGGACTATATAGCAAGACCCTGTCTCCAAAAAAAAATTTTCCTAGAATCAAATGACAATGGCAGGACAACATACCAAAACTTATGGGACACAGAAAATGCAGTTCTAAGAGGGAAGTTTATAGCTGCCAAAGACAGTGTTAGAAAAACACAGAGATCTCAAATAAATAACTTAATAATGCATCACAAGTTGCTAGAAAAACAAAAGCAATCTAAACTCAAAACTTGTAGAAGGAAAAAAATATGAAGATGAGAGTGGCAATTAATGAAATCAAGACTTAAAAACCAGAAGGATCACCACGAGATCAAGACCAGCCCAGACTACAGAGCAAGACCCTGACTCCAAAACAATTTTTTTCAGTGAATCAAAGACTTGGATCTTTGAAAGCATAAACAAGATTGATCAACTTTTAGTCAAACTTACCAAAGAAGGAAACAAAAGACTCATATTAATGCAATGGGAAATGAAAACATTGCAATCAAAACAGCCTTTGACAAAATCCATGGAATTATAAGAAACTACTTTAAAAATTTATATTCCAGTACATTGGACACTTTTGAATAAATGGGTAAGTACATAAACATTTATGAGTTACCAAAAGTAAGGGAAGAAGATAAAAATAACCCCAACAAACCAATAACAGCCAGCGAAATAGAGGCAGTAATAAAACCCCCACAAAGAAAAGCCCAGGGCTCAATATATTCAGCACTGAATTTTGCCAGAATTTCCAGGAAGAATTAATTTCAGTATTCCTCAGATTCTTCCATGAGATCATAAAAGAAGGAACACTGCCAAAGTCATTCCCTCAAATTAGCATTACTCATATCAAAGCTGGATAAGGGCTCAACAATAAGAAGGAAACTACAGACCAATTTTTTTAATGAACATAGATGCAGAAATCCTCAACAAAATACTTGAAAACATAGTGCAATAAATCATTAAAATGATCATACATCATCACCAAGTTCACTGTGTTTCAAGGATGCAAGACTGGTTTGATGTACATAAATCAGTAACAGTGGTAAATCCCATAAGCAGAAGTAAGAATAAAAATTACATGATCACTTCAATAGATGCAGAAAAATCCTTCAACAATATCCAATATCCATCCATGATTTTCAAAAAAAACCCTGATGAAAATAGACGCAAAAGGATCTGAAATTTTTAAAGCCATGTATGAAAAACTCATTGCACCAGAAGGCTGATAGAAATCCTGCTGCTAACAACCAGGTCCCAGAGGTTTCTGCTAAGAAGGATCATGTTAGATGTTCGACTCCAGATGATGTGTGTTATGCCTTAGCAGAAAGTTTGTCTGCATTTTGTTAATGTCCAGAAGCTTTGCCTGAGACTAAGATTAAGGGTGGCAGACTAATTAATCTTGCAGAAGAAGTTTCAAAGCAGTCTAATGTTGAGACCGTGCCATGGCTACTGATGGGGGCTTTTAGCCAGATCTATGTTGAAATTCAGAGCAAAGAGCTCAGCAGAATTATTTAAAACTTTGTGAGTTTGGCTAAAAAGGAAGCTGCAGTAAATCTGTGGACTGCAAAGATAGAGTAAAGGAGAACTCACTTGGTGAAAAGGAACAGGACAATGGAAAACATAGCCTGAGGACATCGCAAGAAACAGCAGGACTCCAGCCTTTGCAGCCTCAAGGTTCCATAGGTGAGACTGATTTGAGAAGTGAGCCCCAAAATATCATGTTACAGAATGGCAGCAGTTTAGAGAATTTGTTTCTCTGGATTGGGATTAGAGCGCTTAGTGATCCAGACGCTTAACCCCTATAGCCAAGACAGAAAGCAACCTGGTCACTGCTCCAGCCCACAGCAGACCTTGGCATTCTCCATAGTGTGCTGGTTTTAAGTGCATGCAGAATGCCACAACTGTGGAGTCAGAAAGGTTTCTCCACTGAGATTTCAGAAGAACTAGGAGGCCAGGCAGTATGCTCCTGAGAGGGCAGTTTGTGAAGCTATGTGAAGCCAAAGTGCAGTGAAGACCCAGAAGGCTGGTGACACCAAGAGTATGCATTGTCTGAGGAAATCTATAAGGCGTAGACAAAGCCAGCCAAAGAGAGAAGCCCTAAGATCTACAGTCCCTAGAAATGCTGTAGGGGTGGAGCCATTCGTGCCCTTTGGAGCTCACAACTTGCCACAGATTGCCAGGGACTCTGGACACGGAACTACAGAACTTAATGTTTTCCTTGCTGGAGTTGGGTCTTGCTTTGTTCTAATTCCTTTCTATCCACCTCTTTGTCTCTCTTGGAGTGGAAATGCCCGTCTTGTGCCATTCAGTGTGGGAACTTTTTAACTGCGTTTTCATTTGTACAGTGGCACACAGCTAAGATTTTGCCTTAAATCTCAGAAGGGGCTTTGGACTTGGACTTTTGGGCAGTTGTGAAGCTGCTAAGATTTTAGAAACTCTTAGGCATGGACTACATGCCTTTTGCATAAAAGGATGTGCATGGGTTTTGAGGGGGTCAGGGATGGAATGCTATGACTTGTGTCTAGGTGTCTCCCAAAGGCTCATGTAATCATCTGTGGGGCTTTTTAGAGGTGGCTGGATCGAGAGTGTGTGATGGTGGGATTAAGTGTGTGATGCTGAGATCAAGGGTGTGTGATTACTAAATTAGTCCACCGATTGGTTCTGCATAGTTCTGGAAGTGGACAGTATGAGAGCCCTTCGTGGGTGTGAGTGCTACCCTACTAAGGGTAGGTAGCCTGGACAGAATATAAGGGACAGAAAGAGAGTCACTGTGGTCGCTTGCTGCTGGTCATTTGCTGTTTCACCCCTTTGCTGCCTTCTGCCTGCGCTGCTTTGCCACAGACCGTTTCTCATCCATGACCCCCCTCTGTAATGCCACCCTGCCCTGGAGCCAGGCAACTATGGACTGAAACCTCTACAAACGGTGAGCCAAATAAACCTTTCCTTCTTTAATTTTGGGTGTTGGGTATTTTGTCTCAGCAATGAGAAAAGTAATTAACACACCAAGTTTACATATGGCCTCTTTTCTGGCCAAATTGCAAGTTTGAAAATTTTTTGGTCTACTTTTGCTCCTGATTCTTTGTGTAAATCTAACTGAAAGCAGCCAGCAGTATTCAGGCCATAGTCTAAATGTGCTCCCTTCAAATTTCCTCCACCCAGTTCACCACCTTTAAATTCAGCCTCACAAAGTCTTATAACAAGCACAAAAAATGTAGACAAGTTCTTTGCTAGAATGTAACAAGTGGCCCAATCCCCAACAGAGCCCTTGTCTCCATCTGAGCCCCAAAATGACAGTGTTGACTATCAGCTTTCTGTTCTTCTGAACTCATATCTGAATTACTCATCAAGCTCTGCTTACAGCATTCTAGGCTTTCTACTGCTCAACTGCCCAGACTTTGCCAAACCACTTACACAAACCAGCTCCAAAGGCTTCAGAGCCACATCACAGGGTAAAGTAACAGTAACAACCCCATTTCTGGTACCAGATTTCTGTATTAGTTGGCTTTTCGTTGCTGAGACCAAAATGTCTGACACCCACATGATAAGGGAAGAAATGTTTATTATGGTTCACAGCTTCAGAGTTTTAATCCATGGCTGACTGGCTCCAAGGGCAGAAACATCATGGTGGAAAAAGTTCAGTTCAATGCCAGGAAGCACAGAGGAAGAGGTTGGGCACCAGATCTAGTCCAAGTCACTCCTCGATGACCCACCCAGAAGTGTGTCTCCTAATCTCCTAGACATCTCTCCAGCCAATCAGTCAAGTTGGCAATCAAGATCAACCATTTAATCATCACACTGTTTTATCACCTTCTTGCTTCTCCTTCTCTGGGTCCGCAAATGTCCCCTGCATTGCTCAAGCCTGGTCCCTGCATTCCTTCTGCCCCTCAGCTCTTCTCTCTAATGGCCTCCCACTGTCTTCTGAGCTACCTCCACGTCCCCACCACTCTGCCCAGTTTGCAGTAGGCCTCAGTAGGTGTTTGAAGACCAAAACTAGCCAAGCCTGGAGCTGTCAGCAAGCACAGAAGGACGCCCCTCTCCCTGCAGCCCCTAGTGTGCTCACATACATACCCTGTGCCTGGACCATGCAGGGCCTGGCAGACCCTTCGTTCCCCCACTGAGCCTACCCGGACCCCAAAACTGTCCTCCGGATTGGAATTGCCTGCTTGCTTGCCTGTCCCTCTTGGTGAAGACCCAGTTGTCCATCCTGGCAACCCAGCCCAGAGCTCAGAACAATGTATTCTAACAGTGTGAGCTCATGAGGGGCTCAGCTTCACCTCCTAGCCCTTTCTCCTTGACCTTTGAGCCCTGGGCCTCCATCAGGTGCTGAGCCTATGCACATGGCGGTTTCTGCCTCAATGGTTCCTGGCTTCTGAACAGCCATATCCTCCACACCCTCACTTCTCTCTAGATAGGCCTTGGCCCTACTCTGGGCCTGGCCTGGCTTGGAGGTTCAACCTCCAGGACACAGAGATGAATCCGGAGCCATCCAGAGACATGGGGAGGAGCTAATGCCAAATCAGACAGCACATGTGTTACATGGGGATGGATGGAGAGCGCCCAGAGGCACAGCAGCCATGCGAGCATGCAGTGGTGCACTCAGGTGGCAAGACAGGAGACCTGTGGGAGGACCGGACATAGCCTTCGATGGTCAGAGAGGCCAAGGAGCAGTGGTTACAGTCTGGGAAGGGACAGTGCAGTGTATAGTGACCCTGCGCTCTGCCCAGGGTCTCCTATACTTTGTAAGCAAGGGAAGTCACTGCACTTGGGGCTGTGGGTTGACTGTCCACCAAAACACTTTTGCCTTTGTGGGCTCCTTTCCCCACAAAAGATTAAATTTTATTTCACAACTGCATTGGTATAAACACAAATATAATTCCATCTAGATTTGTCATTATATATACATTATTATTATTGTGCTCATTTCCTCGTTTTGCTTTTAAGTGGAATTATAATTAGAACATTTTTGCCAGCCCTTAAGATAAGATGTTCCTACTGCCCCTGATGGAGTTGCAGGCCCTGACTGCTGCTCAAAGCCAGATCCAGCAACCTGAGGAGGTAAAAAAGGAAACCTGAGACCAGAAAGTGGGCATCACCTCGAGGGGAGCAAAGACACACCCTTGGGAAGACACAGGGGTCTGTGGAGAGTGGGCTGTTAGTGAGCGTGGCCAGAAGATGGAAGCGTGGCCCGCAGCCCTGCAGCTGCAGCCCTGGGATCCTGGGCAGAGCACTCTCTGCCTCCTGCCTCAGTTTTCTTCCCTGTAAAATGGAGATGGTGAAACAGTTTGGGTGATACCTGCACAAGGATTCCAACTTCCACTATTGCCTCTGTTATGCATGATCTCAGTGAGTCTGCCCGTCAACCTGTGAGAACAACCATCCCAAACCCCACCTTACAAGTGACAGCGTGAACCGGGGCCCCAGGGCATGGGTATATTTCTTATCTGAAAAGCATGGGCTGTGCAGGCCTCTGGTGCAGAGCAGCAAGGAAGAGACTAGCAGGTAGGCTTGGAGTGGCCCAGACCCATCAGGTAGGCCAGAGTCACCTGACCCAAATCCTCAACCCCAAAGCCCAAGTTAGAGACTTCCCATCGCCTGGCTGATGGTGCCCAGGTGGCCCGGTGAACCGTGATGCCAGAAGCACCTCCTTCCCCAGTGGGATCCATGGCTTCTTTGCTTTCAGTTGTGACTCATGTTCCAGACACCACATTGGGGGGACAGCACATTCTTCAGGGCCCACACTGGATGAATGTATTCCCCAGGACAGCTCAGGCAGACTGAGCACCAGCAGGAGGGATATGCTTTTCCTTCATCTACAGTTCCCAGGAAGTGGCCAGGGAGGCCTCCTGTGACTTCCCACCAGCCAGACCCAGCTGACTTCAGGGCTCAGTTGGCGGGTCAGGCCCACGCAGTGCTGGTGTACACCACCGTCTATGGCTGTGATGTTCTCCCAGCATTCACTCCCTTGTTCAGTAGCATCCACTAATGCCTGGGTGAGGCATCCAGACCCTGAGGACTGGAAGTGGGCAAGAAAAGACAGGTCTGGCGAGTGAGACAGAAGCAAGTGAATCACCACCCTATGCTTCAGCTGCTACATGCAACAAAAGCCAGGGCGAGGCTGAGGGTGCAGGAAGCCCACAGCAGGGTTCTTCCCAGGAGACACAGAGAGCCACTCAGAGGCAGAAACCCCCAGGCAGGATGACCAAGGACAGGAGGAAATCTCGGCCTCCCCTGCAGGCAGGGCCAGCGCCGCATTCTTCCCTCTCTGCATGTCTGGGGTAGCCCCTCTGCCATTTAGCAGCTATTTCCCAGGGGCTAGGCTCTTCCATAAGCTAGAGGACATGCGGGTAGCGCCCGTCCCGCCTTCAGAGAGCAGAGGTACGGGGGAGGGGGGAGGACAGCCTGGAAAAGCATCCTGAGGGTCTCCCTTCCTCCTTCCTCTCCTGCTGGGCCACTTCCGCCCCATGGCTTTGCCTTGATTCTTGTAGAAGGAGGAGGAGGCAGGCACCTGAGAATGCTCGCATGTCCAGAGCTGGGAGACAAAAGGAGGTTGGGCTGCAGAAGCAGAAGCACGGGTGCTGTGCTCAGTAAGGACTCCAGGGAGCCACTGTCTGGCCCTGGGACTGTTCTGCACTGTGTGGGTGTCCTTGCCCGCAGCCCCACACTGTGGCCCAGAGCCCATGGTGACCCTGATGTGTTACACTCAGACCCCAGAACAGCCAGAGGTCAGTTAAAGAACTGCAGGGAAGGAAACCGGGGGAAGGCCAACTTCACCACCTACCAGGCTACAAGGCAGGTGGGCACTTACTTCCTCTCACAGGTGAGGAAACAGGTTTCAAGGTGGTCTGATAGCCGGGGCATGGCAGTGGTTGTACCGGGCTCCAGGATGGACACATTGGGGTCTGCAGCTCAGTCCCAGCCTCACCTGTTGGGCGGGATCTGGGGGTAAGGATGCCTTTCTTTGGGGTGACATCAAGCACTGAAATTGCTCCATGCAATCAGCATTTCTTGAGCTCCTCCCGTACGCCAGGTGCTGTGCTGGCAGCTTGGGTTATATCAGTGAACAAACAAAAGAAAGAAGCCCTTTCCTCGTGGAATTTACATTCTAGTCAGCAGAGGCAGAAAACAAACATCAATTAAAAGCAACAAGATGCTGTGCAGCGGTGGTGCTTCGAGGGGGAACTAATGTGCTAAGGGCAGTGGCAGACGAGGTGGCTGGCTGACGGTGCCCTCCCGAGAGGTCAGGAAGGGCTGGTCTGAGAGAGAGGTGCAAGCAGAGCCCTGAAGAAAAGAGCACTGCACGGAGGAGTCAGCCCAGGCGAAGCCTCGGAGGCAGCATCCTGCTCGGGCCACTTGCTGGCCTGCGTCAAATGCTCGCTGCTCATGCTATGGCTGCTATTTTCGCCCATTCGTTCCTGCCCAGTGCTCAGGCAGCAGTCAGGCAAATTCGTGTGACCGAGGATGGTGAGGGCGGGGCACTTGGTAGATTCTCCCAAGGTCCCAACGCGGCAGCCGGGGTGGGGACACCTAACCCCACACAGCCCGCTGGGAGGGCAGCGGAGCATCCTAGAGACCTCCAGCTCAGAGCAGGGAGAGGACACCGAGTGGCTGGCGCCAGGGAGCCTTAGCATGTCCGCGCTCCTCTCTAGGCCTCCACATCCCCACCTCAGACTGGTGAGCTCTCTCATCCTGGTTCTCAGTCACCCACTCTGGCTGGTGGAGCTGAGGGCCAAGTCCCAGCCTAGGGGAGCCAGCGGGGGGGGGGGGGGGGGGGGGGGGGGGGGGGGGGGGCTGAGTGCACTGAGAGGGAGCAGAGCGGACCCGGGGACGAGGATCTGGAGAATGCTCACAGCTTCGCTGAGTCACCCACCCCTTCGGGAGCCACGAGGCCAACGGCAGCCTTTCATTTGGTGATCTGCAAAGTACAGATGGCTAACGCCACTCTGGGGCCAAATGACCGGCAGAGCCCTGGAAGGATCAGCTCTCCTGAGTCCGCTGCCTCCTTCCCAGCAGCGTCCAGCAAAGGGGAACACACAGGTCACAGCAGAGGCCTCCTCTGGCCAGCCCCAGGTGTCTGCAATGGGAGGCACCAGCGCCCAGCCTGTGACAAATGGCAGCGTGGCGCACGGGGACAGGTTGGTCTGGCCACAGCTGGTAGCGCAGGCATCTTCGCTGAGCCATTGGATAGCAGCAGCAGGCTTGATGGGGCACGGGTGCCCCACACTGTAGCCCAGGCCCAGAGGATATCTCTGTTTGCATGACCACAGTGGAAGGCTGAGGCCACCAACTGTATTTCACCCTTGTCTGCCTCTGGCCAGAGACCTCAGCAGCCACCATCCCGGCCCCACCAAAAATTCAGGTGTTAGTGCAGCATCTTAAACCAACCACATGCAGAGTTCTGAGGTGTCTCTGGCCCTACTTCAGACCCCAGTACTGAAAAACAATCTGCCCTTTCCCAAGGGAGTGTTGGAGTGTTTCCCTCTCTCTCTCTCTCTCTCTCTCTCTCTCTCTCTCTCTCTCTCTCACACACACACACAGGTTCTTTGCTGCTATAGGGGACGTGAGACTGCTCACAAGGAAGCGGAGGCCAGTGCTGTCCACACCTGTCAGCAAACCCGCGCTGGCTCTGGAGCACGCTTGGGCCCTGGCTGAGTTGAGGGGCTGTGGCTCTGCTCCCAGCAGCCGTGTGCGCTGACGGACAAGAGCGCCAGAGCGCCCCCGTGGCCGAAGGTGGAACGCAGTAAAGCCTATTAGTTGTT
>PVLD010026376.1:0-22260 GCA_004027595.1 Dinomys branickii | reverse complement strand
GTTGAGTTTTGAGACTGCGTTTTGCCCCTCTGTTTTCCCATTTTTGGGTATCAGATTCAAGATGTGGAGCTATAAATTCCAAAGGCAGTTCAGTAGGTGAAGGTCAGCTGCAAAGGCTGCTCGAATGATTCCTTCTCTTTGGGAGAATGTCCCTTAAGCTTTCTGCTGAGAGTTCCGCTTAAAAGGCTGTACAGATATTCGTTAGATACTCCCTACCTAGTGACCTGGGTCAGGTGTGTAAGACTGCTCCCCCACCCTCCCAGGGTTCCCTGCAGGTATAGGGATGGATCTCCTCCCCCACTCGGTGATCTGGTCGCGAGCGCCGATATCTCATCAGTTATTGGAGTCCCTGCAGGCATGAAGGTTCCAAGGTGCCAGTCTATCCTTTGGGGCTTTCTGCGTGGCCCGCCCGATGCGCACGAAACGTGAGACCGCTGGGCGTTGCCGCCACCAGAGAGCCGATCTCTGTCGGGAGTCGCCGGAGAGCTGCGCCGGGTCGGGGGGCGGGAGGGATCGAGCTGTCTGTATTCTCGGGGCGCTAGGACCCAGCAAATCTTTCTCTCCGCCCCCGGCGTTTGGGGCCCTCCGCGCGGCCCGCCCGACATGCGCGAAACGTGTGGTTGCCAGGCGTCTCCGCCGCTAACAAGCTGATCTCTGTCGGGAGTCGCCGGGGGGCTGCGCCGGCTCGGGAGGCGGGAGGGATCGAGCCGTCCGTGCTCTCAGGGCGCTAGGACCCAGTAAATCTTTCTCTCCGCTCCCGGCGCTTGGGGCTTTCCGCGCGGCCCGCCCGACACGCGCGAAACGTGGGATTGCCGGGCGTCTCCGCCGCTAACAAGCCGATCTCTGTTGGGTGATTTCTTGACCGTAGCTATTCTTTCTGAGATGAGATGGAATCTCAGCATTGTTATAATTTGCATCTTGAATGTAGTGATATCAATCACTTTTTCATATATTTATTTGCTGTTTGTATTTCTTCATCTGAGAAGTATCTATCTATTGCAGATGCCCATTTTTAGACTGGGTCTTTAAATTGGGGTGGTCTGATTTGTTTTAGTTCTTCTTATATTCTAGATAGTAGTTCTTTGTTGGAGGAACAACTAGCAACTGTGGGTTGTCTCTTCACTGTGTTGGTGGATTCTATTGCATACTTCAGGATTGTTAGCATGTACATAGGATGAGAAGACAGAGAACAGATCAATGTGCTGTGGAGTTTTTTTGCCTTGCAATGGATGAGCAGCATGCAAGGCACATTCATCTTTTGCTCCTCTGTGACTTTTGTCCTACACAGGGAAGCCTCTCTAAGATTAGGTGACAGAGAGGGAAGGCTGATGGAGAGGAACGCCAACGACACCTCCTGGAAGTTTTGGGTACCGTTTTCCATCAGTCTTCCAGGGAGGTCATGACTACTGCCTATGTCACACTGATTGGAAGGAAGCCTTCTGATCCCAGGCTCATGTCTGTGTGTGTAACAGAAAGTGTGACATGACATACATTGTCTCCAGCATTGTAAGAACTTCTCTCATTCCAGTCCTTTGTCAAATATTGGGGAGCCTTCCATGACCAGGCGAGGAACCCTCCTAGCTCGGTCCTGGGGACTGTTCTTCCCTACTTTCATGCTTAACCTCCTTTATTTTTGATGAGAGGGTTTTTACCTTTCTTAGATGAGCATGTAGAGGGAAATGTAGTCTTCTACCTCTACCATTTTTTTGGTGTCCAGAATGACAAATCTCCAGAAACTTTGTTCAAAGGGTTTACTCCTGTGGGACAACATGGTAGGAAACTGTAAACACAAGGAAAGGTGTTATCCCATTCTAACAAGGGCTTGTGATTTGCCAGAGGAAGAGGTGTTGCCTTGATTCCCTTGGAGGTGAGCTGCCCCCTCCCAGGCCCCGAGCACATTACCTCCACAAAGCCTGTGTGAACCCACATGCCTTACTGACTCTTTACCAAAGCCCACTGTTGAACTGCAGGCAGAACAATACCTATCTGCCTTATTTTATGAAAGGAAAAATGGCTGGTGAGGGGTCTAGTTCCTCAGAGAAGTAGAATTAGTTATCTGAACAACACTGAATGAAAGTTTGCTGTTTGCCAGAAGCAGGCTTGGTAATAGCAAGACCAATAGGATAGAGCCTATCTTTGTTCTCTAAAATTTTTAGATTTATAGATAATAAGTTAAAAAGATGAATCATGCAATGAAATGAAATATTGGACTTATTTAATCTAGGAGATATAATGGCAGAGTGATCATGGGCACTGCTTTCCATGGCATCACGGGCAAGAACAGACCTGAGCATAGAATGAGAAGATTCACTTTGATTCCGCATGGTAGAGTAGAGACCTCTCTGGTACTCAAGCTTCCAGGCTCTGGTTCCAGTGTGACAAGGTGACCTTTATCCCTGAAGAACAGGGGCTGCTCTTGGGCCCACTCAGGGATTACAGGAGCCTGTGGACTTCAAGATGCAGCTTATCTGTGTCTGTTCTACAACTCTATGGCTTGGATTTTCAGAACTGTAGTACCTGAGTGGGAAATGACCCAAACTGGTAGTTAATTTCTCACCTATGATTTCTATGTGAGTTCATTTACCTTAATGTCTGCCCTTTGAAGGCAGCACTTTCATGAAGGTTTGTAAAATTATCCCCAGAAATGTTTTCCTCTTAAATCTGCCTGCCTAGTTTCCCTTGGGCAAGTAATCTTGCTTCTCTTGGTTTTTTTCTTTTCAACAATCTGTCTTGCCTCTTTTACAATGTTCTCATCAGTATTTCTTTGCAGCTGTTAGATTACCCACAAGCCCTAAGCTTTGCTAGGTAAAAGATTGATCAATATTTTTATTGCAAAGCTGTATTCTCCAAACCTCAATGACTTTGGAAAGAAAGTTTCATCAGAAGTGAGGCCTTTGAGTTTTCAGAAAATATGAATGCTTTTTTTTTCTTGTTTTGGCTTAGAATTTTACTGATTACACTTTGCACCGCATAATTGTGTAATTAATCTTGAGAATGTCAAGATGCATATATTTAAAAGTAATTTTCTTAGGGAAATAATACATATCTCATTGTTTTTTACTGTAATTGGTATTCATGGTCTCTTAGTTTATAGGTATAAACCGTGCCAGAGATGGCTAATATCAGTGCCATATATTAATAAAATAGATTAATTTTTCAAACACATCTTCCATTCAATTTCTCATTAAGCTAAGCACTGTAAATTCTGCTGTCAACAGCTATAAATAACATGATTATGCGATATTTGGTTTACTCAAAGTTCTCCCAGCTAGGAAAGTTATCTGTCATACACACAAATCCATTCTGGAAGAGAATGTTGAGACCCACTTGTCCAATTTGACCAGAATCAGGTGCAGTCCAAATCTTTGATATGGTTATTACTTTTAAAAGTAAAATTTTGTGATCACTCAACGGAGAGTCGGTTCAGGGAGATTTAAAGATAGAGATGAATTTGGCCTGCTTCTGAAAAAAATCTTCAAATTAGATGATGCTTATCCAAATAGCATTATCATTTGCCCAACATTAATATGCACAAATGAATGGGTGAATGAGTTAGAATACCTGAAGGAGAAAGGGTAAGCACCAAGCACTGATCTGGGTAAAGTGCAACAGGAAGGTGTGTGCTGGAAGGGACCCTCACAGGCACACGTACTGGGTCGATTGTCTACAGGCAGGAATGCCCCATCTGGCATTCAGTTTCCACATCTCCATGGTTTCCTCCAGCTTGCCGAGGCTGACAGCTTTCCAACTTGGCTTTTCACGGCATTTTCACTTCTGAAGGGTGCTGATCAGGTATTTTATAGAATATCTCTCAACTGGGCTTGCAAAATTTGCTCATGATTTTACTTTTTAAGAATATCACAGAGGTAAAGAATTCTGCTCTTCACCCATTCAATGGTTGCTGTAGTGTTGGAGATGGCACCTTTCATTATTTAAAGTGGTGTCTATGAGGTTTTCAGTGATGTAACGATACAGTTCCTAGATTCCCTTCAGTGCTATATTCATTAGGCACAAGTCACTAAATCCTGACTCCACCAAAGAAACTCCACTCACTGTGATTTTATTTTGTATGTTAGTGCCACATTTTCTATATCCACTGGTCTGTTGACTGGCACATAGGCTGTTTCTACAGTTTAGCTATTGTGAACTGTGCTGCTAGAAACCTGGGTATGTATGTGTATACACAGTGTACATTCCTTAATTCTCTCAGGGATATGCCAAAAGGTGATTAGTGTTTACCTAGTTTATGTCTCTACCAATAATGTAGTGGGATTTTTTTCCCAGCCAACATTCATTGTTTTTTGTTTGTTTTATTTTTGTATTCTTGATGATAGCTATTTCAGTGAGTGAGAGAATCTCAATATAGTTGCATTTCTCTGATAGGTAGAGATGTTGAACACATTTTCATACATTTTTTGGCCAGTTGACCTTCTTCTTTTTGGTAGTATCTATTCAGTTAATTTGCCTGGTTGTTTATTGGATTCTTTATTTTATGGGGTATAATTTAAAAAATTCCTTATACATCACATTCTATCAGAAAAGTAGCTAGAAAAGATTTTCTCCCATTGGGTGGGCTGTCTCTTCACCCTACTAATTATTTCTTTTGCTGTGCAGAAGCTTCCTAATTTAATATAGCCCTATCTCTTGAATCTTAATATTACTTCCTATGCTTTGGAGTATTGTTCAGAAAGTCCACTATTACCCTAATTCTTTAGTGTTTCTCTTACACTGTCTTCCAGCAGTTTCAGTGTTTCTGGTGTTATATCTAGGTCTTTGATCCATTTGGATTTAATTTTCATACAGTGTGAGAGAACAATCAGGATTAAGGGACTAATCAGGATCATGTGCCTGGAGCAGCACCTTAGCTTGGAGATGCTGAAACCCAGAGATAAACAAACAGCAAACAAATAAAATCAGCCCTCTGCTGAGAGATGCTTAGATTAACTGGGTCTGAACTAAATGTTTATTTATTTCTGCAAGAGTACTTTGTGCTCATAGAATACATATTTTATGATCCATAGCGTATGTTCAGACCATGAAATAGCATTAAAAAATTGAACTTTTAAGCTAGATGTAAGTACAGTTATGTACACGTTTTTAAAAGAATAAACATCAACATATTTTTTGGGTACCATAAACGGTTTATGTTTGTTTGTCGGATTATCTTCCTCTCCTGTTTAGTGCTGAATTTTTATTCATAGCCCCCTTTCCTTTCTTTTTTAGCAATATTTGGCATATGTTGACATGCTTGAGTTACACGGTGGGAAATGCCAAATGAAGAAAGAAACCCAGCCATGATGTATTCAACAATGAAGGACAGGTGTCACTGGAGAGTGCACTGCTTACGAGGGCCAGCAGAAGAGGCAGCGAGAAGAGAGCCAGGACTCACTCTTGGCAACTCCGGCTGGACTTGCCCTTCTTTGAGGACAAGGAGAAGTGATTCTAGCACAATCACATCCTCGTGATGAACTGAACCATCAGAACTTCCATCTGATCACCCAGAGCTGAGGAGAGGAGAAAATGCGCCTGCAGGCAGGCAATGCCCCTTGGCTTGCTCCTTTCCATTCTTGACACCTACAGCCACATCTTGATATGCCCACTTTCTAGCTAAATAGTGGTAAAAAATTTGACCTTGATATGGCATTTGCCAATTGGAGGAATAATTTCTTACATAAAAAATATATCTTTAGCGCTTGGCTTGGTAATTTTTTTATGAAGTATACTTTTGCTACCAAAACTACTGCTCAGAGATAATTGTTGAATAGTAGAGAGAATACAGGATTTGAAATTAAATACTTTGGTTTGGATAGTGGCTTTTCACCTTGAAAATGGCGTACAGGTTACAAATGAAACAAAACAGGAAATGCTATTTGTTTCAAGTTTGGTTTGTTTATTTATTTATTTTTGTTTTTGTTTCAAGTTTGAAGGGGTGAGCTAAGGAGTCAGCTAG
This sequence comes from Dinomys branickii, assembly GCA_004027595.1. Lineage (NCBI taxonomy): Eukaryota > Metazoa > Chordata > Mammalia > Rodentia > Dinomyidae > Dinomys > Dinomys branickii. The sequence continues at coordinate 16,310 of PVLD010026376.1, read as the reverse complement.
AGAAAGAGTGTGCCTACAAAATATCTCTGTGGGTGCAATATATCCCCCAGATATCATGTACTGGAAACTTAATGACAAAATGCCTGTTACTGGTATTTGGAGACCAAAGTGTTGAGAGATGATTGCATTATGAAGTACTGCTCTCAGGCATGGAATCACCCATTCATAGGTTAATGAAGAAGTGGTTAGCGAGGATGTGGTTTTGCTATGAAAAGTGAGTTCTCTGCTGCTTCACCATGCGATGCTCTGCCAGGAACTGACCCAGCAAGAAGTCCTACATGACACGTCCTGCCAGGCTGAGCAGGTGCCAGAACAATGCTTTTTTTTTGGCCTTTTTGAGACAGGGTCTTGCTATGCAGCTCAGGCTGGCCTTGAGCTCACTCTGTAGCCCAGGCTGGTCTTGAACTCTAAACAATGCTCCTATCTCAGCCTCCCAAGTGCTGGGATTATAGGCGTGCACTACCATGCCTAGCAGTTAGCCAGTGCTCTCGAGCTTTCCAGTGTCCAGAGCCATGAGCTAAAGAAGCCTCTTGGTTCATAAATTACCCAGTCTCCAGTATTTTGTTATAGCAACAGAAAACAGACTAAGATGTGTATAAAGCATAAAAATGCCAATAAGTGGTAAAGAAGTAAAAACAAAACCCAGGTTATTACATTACTAGGTTTAAGAAAGTTTTGGATGCCATGTTCGGAAGTTTGAGACTTAGCTGTAGGACAGAGGAAGGCTTAGTGGTTTCTAAGTAGTTTCCAGAGGAAAATCTTTTCAGGATCAATATATCAATTTGAGGAGACACATAGAAGGCAGGGAGAACCCCCTGAGGGCTGTTTCCATAGGCCACCTGAGGAGTGTACAGAGGAAGAGACCTGCAGGATGAGGGAGGGGGGCACTATGAGTTCAGAGTTATGGATCTTTCCTGACTGCCTGGAGAACCACATGACTGCAGGTAAGCGGGGCTGGGAAATGGTCAGCCACGCATCCTGGTGCATACAGGTCCATTCTAGAGGATGACCTAGGTAGAGCAGAGAGGAGGAGGGAAAATTCTAAGGTCACTTCTTGGTCTTTGATCAGGGCAATCAGAATGGTAATGTAAGTGGAAAGTATGATTAGAAAACAGGAAACATTGCAGGTTTAGGAGAAAGATGAATAACAAAAGTCAATTGTAAACAAAGTGTTTGAATTCTCCCCTTGTGTACACTGAACAAGGAGAGTACTCATCCTCTCTTCATGCCCATTTGTGTCAGCAGGAGATGGTCAATATTGTTCTGCAGACTTGCTGCAGATCTCAGCTGGGTTCTGTGTGATCGTCTGCTTCTCAGGGCTCCGGGGGTGGTGAGAGCTTTCTGCTGATATTGGCTGAGTCAGAGTAATTGATATGCTTCTACAAGTGATTTTTGAAGCCAGAGATTTTTAACACTGAAGAAATTGCTACATCAGAGAAAAAAACCTCCCAATTTGAGAAATATAATGAGGAAACTCAAATGTTTCCAGCTAACAGTTTATAGGCTATGAACAAGTAAATACAAAGTGAAATAGGAGATAGAAAACATATGCTTCATTGGCAAGTGAGCTGACCAGTACGAGCCCTGTTTGTCCTTTGGAAATGTACAGATGGCATGAAATCCAAGCTAGTACAGATCTGCTCTGTTTTCTTTGGTGTATTTGAGCATTCGCACAAAACAGTTACCAAACATCTGCATGTCAGATTTCTGGTTCTAGGACACAGATAATGCACAGCTTAAAGGTTTAAAGAATTCTCAGTTTAGGTGGAGAGGGAGGCTTCTGTACATTGAATTGCAATGCCATTTGGTGCATCTGAGATTAGAGACATGTGTGTGTCCTTCGCTTCCTCAGCTCTTGTGTTCCAGGCATTACTGTGTGAAGGGCACAGAACACTTCTATTCCACAGGGCGTTGGCTGGGCTGTGGAGTAATCTAAAAGATCAACAGCATTTTGTACACCTACAGTGAGCATCTGTTTGTACACGGCCCTGCAACTGATCCCCTTACATTTGAATGTTTAAGACAGAGAAAGGGTAGATGGTGTTCTCTGGGTCACAACAGGGAGTAGGAAACCCTGATGTGACCAAATAATTGGGCCCAGAGTCCAGCTACTATACTTTTTTCCTTTACTGCATGGTTCGGAGACATAGCCTGAGGACCTTGCTACCTAACCATGCTGCAAGAGTAGATCTAGGTTCCCAAGTGGGTGAAGATCTGCTCACACATCTCCTCTCTACCCCCTGCACTCTTCCACGTCTATAATGGTGGACAGCAGTCACCACAGCAATCACAGTGCCAGTCCTCACTTCTTGGTCCTAACTGGGCAGTGGACTCCTCTATCCTGCCAGACTTGGCCCCTCTGAGGCTCCCAGGACAATGTGCAGAAGCAAATTCCACCTAGAGTGGTCTCCAGGCAAAGAGGACACTCAGACGCAGGCTCCCTGCTCTCACTGACTCTTCACCATTGAGAGTCTTGTGATGGAGGAGAACATCTTTCCCTGTGCCCTGGCCTGAGATACTTCATTGTCTCAGACCTAGAGGGAAGTGCTGGACACCAAAGATCTGGGGTGCATGCACCTCCGTAGTAGAATTGAGGCCTCTGCAGTTTGGATTCAAAGTCTCAGCTCCTCTCTCCAAGTGTCCTCCTTCCACTGCAGTGTGCCTCCTTTCCTCCACTGCTTCTCGCAGACTCGTGTTCTCCTTCTCCCTGGCTCAACACTGCTGTCACATACACGTCTACATGGCTTCTTACAGCATGGTGCAGGAGAAAGAGCATGAGCTCTGGAGGCAGGCAGTCTGGGATGTATGGTGTCATCAGGCAAGAAACTAAATCTCCCCAAGCCTAATTTCCTCTTCTGCAGAATGGGGTCATGACACCTGTCTTGAGGAGTACAGTGCAGTTTAATAACATTAGGCTGGTAAATTGCCTGGTGCATTCCTGGGATAATACAATTCATCTGTAGATGACAATTTACGATGAATTAGTAAGCAATTGAATTATAGTTCATATTATATACTCAGGATTGCTTTTCATCTAGGCAAGGAATATTTTGTTCTCAGGAGGGTTGTTTTCAACACCATGGGAAGGCCCAGGAACAAATGGGGCAGAGTGGCTTTGCCTCTGGCTCTTGCAAGTCACAGATACTCAAGGGTTGAAACACCCTATAGCAAGTCCTTACTCTGTGAAATATGTAAGTTTCAACTTCTAGCCTAAGAACATGCTGCTTTCTGGCTCTATTCCACTTTTCTTCTCTATGGCTTTCAGCACAGTTGTGTCTTGCTGTCTGTTTCTCTTCCGATGGGCAGCAGGAATAGGAAGAACAGAGAGGAACAGAAAAGTCACTATTTAAGTCCGTCATTACAGCCATGAGGTGACTGCAGTGTCTGCCACTTCAAAACTGAGGGATTTGAAGGCAAAGCAACAATAAACATTCAGTTCGTTCTACTCCTCATTCATATAGCAACTTTTCCTGGGCGCCTTTTAGCATCAAGCACTCAGCAAGGGATCGGGTCAGAGAAGATGCTTCTACCTCTGCCTCATACTCTGCTGCAGGAGATAGAATGGTGGAAAGACGTTTGTAGCATATTACATTAAAGTCGTGTGCAGCATGCTGATGAATGTGATCAGAGAGTGTTCTAATATTCTTACCCAGACTTCACCTGGAGAGGGGAGACCTATGTCAAGGCAGAAGGGAATGGGCCATGCTGTCACTGGCATCTCAGGACAGGATACTGAAGAGCAGAGCTCATGGAGGCCGGATGTGCGTCAGTGCCTCGGGCTCACATTTATGTTGCTGAATGACAAGCGCTGAGGCTGGAGAGGGAGCAGGCTATATTTCACTGAACTGTTTGCCATCAGTGAGTCACTTATTCTGCACACAGTGGAAAGCTATAAAAGGATGCCATTAATTTCTTCATTCCCTCATTCTTTCCATCCTTTACCAGTATTTGTTGAGTCAATCTACTATACAGACCTGACTTAGAGGTGAAGAACAAGACTCTGTGCAGTCTGCCTGAGTTCCAATGCTGTGTCTACTAATTGCAAGCTTTGCAGTCATGGATGGGTTTTGTAAATCCCTTATTGCTTTGGTTTCCTCAATTGTAAATTGGAAATAATAATAGCACTCACTTCACAGAAGCACAGTTTCAGATAATATACAGAAAGCAATTAAAGTAGGTCTAGACTCATAAACATTGACTGCAGCTAGGTCATGTGTCTGAGAGGTTCTGCTGACCACACCAGGACAAGAACCAGCCTTTGTCCCCTTGAGCAGGGATGCACACCATAGTTAGGAGACACTGCAAGCTGATGTCTGAGCAGAGAGAACTGCTTGTGTAATTTCCTGCTCTGTTCAAAGGGAACAGAGAAGCTTTCAGAAAGAAGTGTTATCTGTCTGGAACTAAGATTTGAGTAAAAATTAGCCAGAAAATATGGCAGAATATAAGGTCAAGGCAAGCCATAGAAAGATGTGCATTTTGGAATGCTTCTCTGGGAGCACATATGGAGACCCAAAGCAAAGGAATCTGTACCAGAGGGGACCCTAGACTCTCAGTGTGTGGACTCCAACTGCTGCTGGAGCAGGTGGCCGGGGGCTACCATCCCCCTCACACAGGCAAAGGAAGGCATTCCAGTGGCTTCTCATGACTCCTGCAGGAACTGAGTCAGAGTTACACTGTACTTATAGCTATTATTGTCCATTGGTTCTTGAGCCCCTCAGAAGGATTCCGGCTATGTGCATTCCACAGCAGCATCATGTAGACTCCTGTGTCATGGTGACTACATTCTACACTCTACACATGCACTGTAGCTGACTTCCACAGACCACCTCTGAAGACAGACTGCGTGCAAGGTCCAGTGCTTCACAGTGCCCAGAGGAGATGAGGACAATACACTGGTGGCCAGAGGACTGCAGTGTTTGCTTGTGGAGTGCGAACCCATGTCTTGGCGCATCTCCCCTCATGTTAGTCACATGTTTTGCTGGCCTTCACAGTATCATTTCTGATGTCAAGGTTCTGGTTGTTGGATGGGCTCTGCAGATGATATGAGACAAATGTCCAACAGAAGCCAGGCTGGTCACTGTGAGTGTGTGCGGGAACAGGGTGGGGGATCACACCCACCTGTCTGCAGATGAGCGCAGCTGTCCTGGCAGTGCTTGGAGGGAGGGAAGGTAGCACTCTCATGTCTCCCTACTGTCAAACGCAGTGCAGAGTCAGAACATCCTTGGTTGATTTGATTAAAGCCTAGAAACTCCCTTTTGTCAACAAGGATGAAGAAAACATACTTTTGACTTATCAGGAATTGTTTTCCACACATTTTATAATGCTTCCCTTAAAAGTATAAGTCACTTAAGAGCAACATGATTAAATTTGAATTTGCATTCCAGTGTCTTGAAACAATTCATGGATTCTCCTAGGAACATGCAAATAATTTAACTCCCCCTCTAGATTATGGATAGTTTGGTTAAGATTTATAAATTACTAATGTTCTCTAGAAATCAAAATCTTCTTAAGGGAAATAAGAGCCAGGCTTTAAAATATTACTGTTAAAAATTACAAGCTTTTCCATTTACATGTACAAAATAGGACAGTGGAGAAGGGAACTGCACGTCCTATCTGTTTCTCAATGTGAATACAAACTGTGGAAGAAGATGCACAGTCATGCCTGGCAGATCAGACTACTGGTAGGTTTGCTTGTGCTGGCTCCAGGTCAGGCCAGCTTGCTACTGGCCAGCATTGTTAGCAGAGGTACAGATGAGAACTGACCCTGTATCCTGTTAGTTTTGATGTTAGAGTGATCAGGAGTAAGTGGGATGAAGGAGAGGAAGTCAGCTAAGAGTACAGTATCTTCAGCAGCCAAAACAATATAATTAATGTCTCTGCCTCAGTTTATCCCTGTGAAATGCTGATAGTAGTTATTACAGGGCTTAATTGAGATACTGAATTTGAACACCTAGAACAGTTACTTATAGGTATTATTGTCCATTGGTTCTTGAGTCCCTCAGAAGGATTCTGGCTATGTGCATTCCGCAGCAGCATCATGTAGACTCCTGTGTCATGGTGGCTATGCTCTACACACGCACTGTGGCTGACTTCCACAGACCACCTCTGAAGACAGGCTGCATGTAAGGTCCAGTGCCTCACATGTGCCTTTCCATGTCTGACAGAAGCCTTTCAATAAACATTTACTAGAAACCTACTATGTGCCAGGGCACAGTCAGTAACTGGTGATATTTGAAAGTTTACTTAAACAGATACAGCCTTTGATTAGTGTGCGAGAGTTCTTGCGACTCAGGCTTCCCATCCCGCAGGCGAGGAAAGTGAGGCACAGAAAAGGGAAGGGATCTTCTCAAAGTGAGATGATAAGTGATGGAAAGTGAGCAGTCTGCGGACACCTAACAGGACAAGAGTTACTTTGCAATGTTTCCTTGTCATTTATTAAGAGTTAGGAATGAATACAGAGTGAAGACAAATCATGTTCACATACAGGTCTTTATTTTTTATTTTATTTTTCTTAGATCTGTGGTCTTTAGATTGACTGGAAGTTTGTTATAATCAAATTTAATTGCTTTTTAAACTTACTATCTGTTATTCCATATAGGTAAGTTTAAAAAGTGAAATGAATTATCTTAAACTTTGTTTTGGAATTCAGAAATAATGTGTTTTAATTAATTTTGCTGTTTTGCAGGCCCTGGAGCAAGCTTTCTATGATTCTTCTATTGAGCCATCTGCCAACTTGCAAAGTGATCCTGTGCCACATGTGGACTCGAGGCTCTGCAGTGGAGACCCAGCTGTGGGGTGGGTGCAGCTTCTGGTGCCCTGGGCCAAGGGCAGCTGTAGCACCTGCTCAGAATCCTTGCGACTGTCATCGGCACTGTGTCAGTGCCAGCAGCTCAGATGCCCTTGGGGAAGTGAATGGTATCATGTTAGGCATGGGCCTCCTGGCCTGTGAGCAACTAGCATACGGCAGCTCTGGCTTGGGCTCAGCAGATCTGGGCTTTTGAAATTACTATTATGTTGCTCTCTATACACAATGTCATGGTTTTATCACTGTCTGTTGTTCTGTCTCATAACTCTCAGCTGTCAGTCTCTCAAGCGTTACAAATCTTCCCTATCTGGTGGTGATGGCAGAACCAGGCACACTTCACAGGAGAGAAGAGGCACTGGCTGGAGATTCAAGAGATGATGTTTGGTCTCCATGTCTGACAGAAGCCTTTCAATAAACATTTGCTACAACCTACTATGTGCCAGGAAACCTGCTTGTCTCTAAATGGGGATACAGAAGTGAGTGTCAAGCAGTTCTGTCCTCAGGGATGTCCCAGTTTCGTAGGAGAAGCAGACAGGTAAAGAGTTGCCGAGATAAAAGTAGTAATGGAGCCTGCGGTTCCGCGGAAACCCGTGGCAGAGCTGTGGATGAGGAGAGTGGAAGGGGCAAGCAGGAATTTCTGCGGGCGGTGCCGCGCGGTCCCGTCGCGGAGGGAAGAGTAACATTTCCCAGGAAAGCAGACGTAAGAATGGAACAGAGGAGGCAATGTGGACAAAGGGAGGTGGAGAGTAGGGGAAGATCCGGAAGGTGGAAAGAAGCGCAGTATTTCTGAAGACAAGTGTACACAGTGTGAAGAAAGATCAGACAAGCAAAGGGAGTTTATTTGCCACCTTTGCAGGCTGGGGCTTTACCACAAAGGCAACTGAGATCACATGGTCAGTGGTGAACAGAGGAGTGGGATGACTGCCTTTACATTCCAGGAACATCCCTGGAATCTTTTGGGGGACTGATTACAGACTGACAATCCCAGCGATAGAAGGGGCATCTAGGATGTGATCATTGTTGGGCCTGAACTTATGCAGAAAAAGGAGCTGAAGGCAATTATGATTCACTGACATTTACTTGACAGAACCAATAGGATTCTGTGGTTCCTTGTACAAAAAGGGTCAGAGAAAGGAGAAGGCAAAGCCACGCAAATCTTCAAAGACTTGATGGGTAGCAAGGTTGAAGGTGGCTCTGAGTAGAAGACAGAAGAGGGTCTGGGGAAGAAAGGAGTAGAGGAGGAGGATGAAGGTCAGGAGAAGCAGGTAGAGCAGGAGGATGAAGGGAACAAATAGGAGCAGTCTTGGGGAAAATAATGAGCTCATTTCATGGATTCTTATGGTACAGATCTAAATACTTCCCAAAGTCTCCCAAATTTAGAAGGTGAGTAAGTCATGGGAGCACTACATTCCCCAGTGGATGCATCCATTAGTAAGTTTTGCAGCTGAAAGTGCTGTCAGAAGTTCACTGCAAGCATGAAAGCTGGAACATGAAGGTTGGGAGCATGACCCGGCAGAGGGCATTCTTGTTCCCAGCTCCTTTCTTCTCTCTGCTTCCTCGTCACCATGGATGAACAGCTTCCCTCTGCCACATGCTTCTATCTGCTGATTCTGCCTCACAGCCGGCTGGCCACGGACTCAGCCTACTGGTGCCGTGAGCCTAACTAAACCTCTCTTTTTTTACATTGGGGGCATTGGATATTTTCTCCAAGTGGTGGGAAAGCTGTCTAATACAGGGATAATGAATTTTATATGATGAGATGATCTCATTCAATGAGAGGATGTCTAGTAGGTATTTGGGATATAAGAAATCTGAATAAGAGATAAATATCTGTGATTCAACAGTGCAGAATTGGTAAGTCAGCCATCTGACATCATGCAGTTACCCTTGGAAGGATTGTACAGTGAGTGAGCAGAAAGATACCAATGAGCCACAGCTACCTACAGTCAAGTTCCAAGGATGTTGATGTCCATGGAAAGTTTTTAGCTGAAGAAAATTTATGAAATAACTTGGGTTGTTTAGTTTCTGAAGAAAAAATTTAGATGGTTATTTAAACATATGAATGAATATTTTAAATGTATGAATGTTTTCACAGGATAAATGAAAGATTTACCTCATTGGTCTGAAGTTAGTTCACTGAGTATAGCTTGCAAAATTTATTTGCGGACATGGAAACACTTTGTGATGTGCTCAGAGTGGTCCAACAACACTCCTTGGGAGGCAGTGAACTCCATTGACAGAACTGTTCGTGCGAGGGCTGATTACCTCACGGACAGGTGGGAGAGCAGCAACTTCTGCACTTCAGGGGATCCAATCTTCATTGAAAAGTGCAAATGCCAAAGCACCACTTTTCAGAAGTTGGGCCAGTCATCTGAGGTGTGTAATTTTTGAACAGTTTCCTCCTGCAATATTGACATTTTCAGACTGGCAAAAATTCACAAATAGTTTTGGGAATCACTTGGAAGAATGTTTTATGCTTTAGCTGTATACCTATGACCGTGAGTGTGTGTGTGTGTGTGTGTGTGTGTGTGTGTGTGTGTGTGTACATTTACATATACATGAGTACATGTATGGGCTAGTCAGGAAATAGAAACAATTCCAAGTTTCTACAGAAAACTACCACTGCACTCTGCCTAAAGAAGTCATGGGAGCAGGACTCCCACCAAGGCTCCATCACTGCAGAGCCACCCACATGCATTGCAGGCCTGGGAGAGCTGCAGTGATGAGAACCCTGAACTCAGAGAGAAGAAGGTAGGTTGAGCTCAGCATTAGGCATGGCTGCTGTGGTCCTCAGAGGATCATTCCCTAACCCAACCTGCTCAGAATGCCAGATGAGATGTTTTAATGTTTAATGTGCGTCCAGATGGGTTTTGAACTTGCTTTGGTCTGGTTCTTCCGCTACTTGACTGTTCCTTCCTTTTGGAATAGCTATGTGTGGCCTGTGCCCATCCCAACCTTCTGCATTGGGACCAAGTATTTCTCTTGATCTGATAGGCCCACAGCTGGAAGGAGTTTGCTTTAGGTATCAGATGAGACTTGGGACTTTTGAATTGATGCTGGAATGATTAAGATTTATGGTGTATTGGGTGGAATGATTTTATTTTGCTTGTGAGAAGGACACTCATTTCAGAGGAACAGGAGTGGAATGTTATAGCTTGAATATGGTTTGCCCTTCTGAAACTCATGTTGAAATTTAGTCTCCAGAATCAGATGCTAAGAGATGAGACCAGGTGGGATCTTCAGGATGTGACTAGGGCTCTGCAGTCACTGAAGGAATGGATCTATTTCTGTTATTAATGAACGAACTGGTTAATGGGTTATCTCTAGAATGAGTCCCCAGTCAAGCCAGTTTAGTTGGTCTCTCACAAGCTCGCTGTCACTTAACCTATGAATAAGGCCCTGCATTTCCTCAGGATTATGAGCAAGAAGACCACACCAGATATGCTCGGACCAGAAGCCAAGGCCAGCACCATGTTTCTGGACTTTAAAAGTAATGAGGAAATCAATCTCTTTCCTTTGTAACTTTCCCAGTCTCTAACATTGTTTTGTTAGCAACAGAAAGTGGGCTAAGACACCTTTTCAAAGTAAAAAAAAACTGTTAGGTACCCAGCACTTAAACCATGCTTCCTTTGAGGTCAACCTGAGCTATGTACTGAGTTCAGGGCCAGCCTGCCCTACATAGCAAGATTATGTGTCCAAAACCCAAACAAACAAACAACCAAACTATCCTTCTTTATTGTGCTCATAGGGTTGATGCTGCTTTTAGTTTCCAAAGTGGTGTTGCTTTACTACAAACATGTGGGCACATCACCCTGCTGTGAGATGGATTCTGTGGGCAATCCCTATAGGATTGTGGAGACACTATGCTTTCTAAGAGTTGTACATAAGCAAAAAGCTGTTTCCCTGTAAACCTTCCCTACCCTGGAGGAGCAGGTGGCTTGAATGCCTTTTATAAAGTTGTCTCCTGTTTTCATCTGAATTCTCTAGCTGATATCTTTTTATATCACAGCATCTTTTTTTTTTTTTTAACAATATCATCTTCCATTAAAGTCCTTTCCTGGGCTCATGAAGTCTCTATAGCATAGCCTAGTGCATCAGTCAGCTTCCCATGGTGGAGACAAAGTGCCTAACATAAACAGCTGAAAGGAAGAAGGATTTATCTTGGCTAAAAGTTTCAGAGGTTTCAGTCTTGTGTTGGCTAGCTCTCAGGCAGAAACAGCATCATAGATGAGTGGAAGCAGACAGTATCTTACTTCACAGTGGCCAAGAAGCTGAGCAAGAGAACAGGAGAGCCAGAAAAGACATGTATTGCTGAAATGCTCACCACACCAACTACTTCCTCGTGCACGACCCCACTCCTAGCAGCCCGCTGCGCTAATGAGGTCATGAGTAACTTAATTAGTGCCCACTCATTCCATCCAGTTCTTCAAATCCCATCAGCAGTGCAATCCCTTCAACACAACGAGGCTTCCAAGGGACCTTGTGGATCTCACCACACCTCCCAGGGTGCAGCTAGTGACACGGTTTTCTCTACTTTTCCAAAATGCAGGCTCTTGGGAACACAGACCACCCTGTGTACTAAATGGAGTAACTGTGCACAACATTTATGTGCTGAGTCTGAAATCTGACTGTGTGGAGGAAGAAAACGTATCGAAACAGGTACTTTTCTAAAATTGACAGAACTTACATTGACCTTACAAATTTAAGTTTACTTGCATTCTCAACAGGAGTTTGGATCCAACAAAACAAATTGGAAATTGCATCTAAAATGAGTCATATTTTTTGTATTGAATACACATTTTAGCGTTAAACATCTTTAATACTAAGCATTGCATTCCTGTTACCTTCAGAAATCGTAAGTACTTTATGGACTCAGTTTAGAACCTTTCAGTGAAAGGAAATCTGTTTTTAATTTTCTTTTTAATCATTTAAATATTTAAATATGTTGCCTTCATTCTCTGAACTTCTTTTAATCACATGAGTTTGTCTACAAAAGAACTTTTGAGATAATGGGCATTTTTATTCACATTTATAAATGGGCATGTTTATTGTAAAAGAAAATATTTTCAACGTAGAAAATGTGTTTTTGAAGCTCTAGTTTTGCTTTGGAATTTCATGAAATGAGCCTTGTGTTGATATGCTCATGAAGTCCCTTTTACAACTGGGATAGACAGAGACAGAGAAGGATTCAAATGCCTCTATACTTTGTGTGTGTGTGTGTGTGTGTGTGTGTGTGTGTCTTTTGGGGGCAGCTCCTACTTTAGCGTTTTGCTTCTGCTCAAGCCCTCATTCACTGTCTGGCACTGGTCACTCTCACAGGTGATAAAATTAACCTGTAAGAACTCAGCTGGAGCACACTATGCCCTGGTAATCTGTGGGTAGATGGAATGTATCAAGTAAGTATCTTTGCTTCTGGCCTGAGGAGGAGCTCTGGCTGACTGGGCATGGACTTCAGGTAAGCTTGGGTATGAAGCTCAGCTCTCCCACTGTTAGCTAATTGAAGTGCACAGTCATCTTCCCCATGATTCAATTTCTTCATCTAAAACTAGGTCCATTCTGCAGGGTTGATGGGTGGATCGTAGGTGATACATGTGGGACTCATAGAAGACCTTTGTCAAATTATCATTCTTAAAAATGTTACCAATTTTCCCATAAGAATGAGGACTAGAAAGGAAAACGATGATATGTGTACACTGAATGGAAATTTGATTTAACTTTCTATAATTCCTTTCTTATTTTAAAATTTAATTTCCCACCTCATACATGAGGCCTTAAAGTGTAGATGTACTGAGATCTTAAAAGCTGACTTGCAGTAAACAGTGATCCAGTCAGCTGCACTTTGTGCTTCTAAAGAAGTCTCTCAGTGCTTCTATGAAAATGTGCAGGGCAAAGAGATATTCTGAACCACAAGAGTTGCCTAGGGGTCTTACTAGCCAAGACTAGCCATAATTTGTGCTACTTACACACCCTAGTTGAAAATCTAGCCTCAAGAGAACTGAGATTAATAGGCAGATGGAGATTTCAGGGTGTTGGGAAAGGCCCCTGTTTCCTTTAACAAAACTATCTACTTTGCCTATCTGTTTAATATTATCCTGTTGTACTTGAAAGGAAAAACAGGGATTTTCTTCCCTAGTTGGACAGAGGATATAAATGATTGCATCTAGTGAGCAAGTAGCACTCAACACCAACATGTCCTTGGCATGTTTATTGTATTTTTAAGAACTAGAGTCCTCTCTGTTGGCAAGTGAGCCGAGTCGCCCTAGCAGCCAATCATCAAACAACAGTTGGTTTTTCTAAACTAAAGCCTCAGTATGTGGGTTTAATTGCAGTGTTGGCACTCTGCGATACATAAATGGGTTTGGGTTGCAGTTGGGGCACTTGGTCTCCAAACATTTCAACCTCACTGAACTAGAGTGTAACTCAGGGCATTTCTACCACCACCTTGGCTGTGATTCTTCAGGAGTGAACCATCTTCAGTAGTCTCCTTATCTGGGAGTTGACTCTGTTTATGGACACCTGTATTGAAGCCATACCCAGCACTAACACAGTCCTGATCTCTCAGTTCTTATCACAACCTCTTGGAAAAGGAGCATAAGCATGTTTATATCAGGAAATGGAACATATATGGTTTTGAGACTCATAGTCAAACTAACCAGAGAAAAAAACAAGGTTAAGATTTAAAATCACATCTGTGTGACTCCAAACTCCATGTTCCCTCCATTGCATTATGGTGTTGTTCACTTTCAGGAAAAACTGAGGTTTCCTGCATATTTACTGCTCTGCCCTGACTCATAATGACTTGCACTTTTGAAAACTGGCCAAATGATAGAACATTCCAAAGTGTAATCTTCCTTCACTATACAGTTTTAAAATTGCTGAAGCATTGGACTCATTGATTTTGAACATAAATTTAGTCTAAATATATTGATATCAATATTTGCAGAAAGAGTAGATATAAGGCATTAAGAAAAAGATCTCAGAATCAATGCAGTAGAAAGATTCAGACCCTTTGGAATATGCATCCATTCTAAAGATGGTCTTTTTAACCATAAACAGCTCACATACCCTTCTAATTCTAAAGCTCTTTATATATAATGAGGACAGTGGCAGTAACCTGTGTTAATCAAATTTTAGTTCCTGGATTAAAAGACTTGACAAGCATGAATTAGAGGAAGAAGGGCTTGTTTTGGCTTACGATTCAGTCAATTGTATCATGGCAGAAACTTCATGGTGGAGGGGCCGGACACAGGAAACCTGCTCTTCTCTTGTAAGCCAGGAAGCAGAACAAGCAGTGAGAGAGCTGGAGAGAGGGGTTTGGGGACAAGGTCTACTCTTCAAATGCAAGCCCCTAATGTCCACTTCCTACCAGTCTATTCACCTAACGAGATTACCAATGGCTTAATCTACTGATAGGGTTGGTGTTCTCATGATCTGATCATCTGTTTAGGACTCATCTATGAACATTGCTGCATTGGGCGTAAAGCCTTTAATACATGAGTCTTTGGGAGATAATTCATATTTAAACCACAATGGTATCTTTCATGGCTAATATAAAAAGTAATATAAAAATGTTATAGACTCTGACCCACTAAGACATGCCTTGAATGACAGACTTCATTTTTCAGGCTATTACCCTCATGTGGTTAACATAGCAGCTTAAATTAGTATAATGTATATAGATGATAGTTTTCAAATACTCTCAGAACCGACCTTGTTTCCTACTAGCATATAAGCACTTTGATACAAAGAAGAGACTCATAGGTCACCAATGTGTTCTTAGCCCTTACCACAGGGTCCAGCATATAATAGGTAAATGAATAATGGTTGCTTGAATTGAACTGAGGATACATTCAGAGAATCTGGGTCCACGACCTAGGACTTTATTAAGCCATTGCAAATTTCAAAATGTATAAAATACAAATTGAGAGTTAGACAGATTCATAAGGTTTTTAACATCTCAGAACAAATACATTGGAATGTACTTAAAATGAAACAAATGCGGTATCTCTGACCATGAACTAAATGATATTATAGGCAAGGAAGAGATATTTAGAGCATCAGGTAAAACAATTTTCTTTGATTGTCTCTTTAATGGCAGTAGAAAGTATGATGAATAGGCGGGAGTAAATTGAAGGTCAACTATATTAATAAGAACAACCCTGACCATCTGATGGATGTATAATGAAGTGCAGATTCTACATGCCCCGAATAAAATGAACCAAGATGCTGAGAGGGGTATTTCAGCTCATTAACCATCTCTAATGAGATGTGGAGAGGGTAAGTGAGCTGGTCAGCACTACTGAACAGACTGTGGACGCATGCTTGCCTGACAGGTGTTCTGCTGACTCAGGCATGAATGAAGATCTCCAGAATGTGCATACTTACTGCCATCTCATTACCTTTTCATCACGATTTTTTTTATTGTACTTATAAATTGTACTATTTTGGTGTATGTTCTTGGCAGTCATGATGACATGGGCAGTTTTATGTACTGTTCACATTTTTAATATAATAATATCAAGACTCAATGCCTTATTTTAAATGGGTACACTCGTTCTTGTTTTGTAGAATATTTTTGTGTTTCAAATGACCCAGAAATGTGAAACAGCCCAGTGCTCTGGGGTTCAGTGAGTAAACCTGCTATTACTGTACTATAATTACTAGTAAGCTAAATAGGCACTGAGGGTTGATCGCCTTCATCTAGTCATCCTTAATTAGTTAACTAGTTAGTAGAAATTAGAGAGGCATAAACTGAAAGCAATAAAACAAAGACAAACACCTGCACTAATAATGTCCATGCATCCTTCTACTCAGTGTTACTTCTAAGCACTGGTGGCATCTACAAGGCCTTTTGTTTTCCTTCCTCCTGAATAGATTTTCCCTGTGATTTAAATCATCGACATATTTGAGCCTTCTGATATTTTATGATGGGACAATGTTTTCAAATAGATGAAGCTTCCTTTAAAGAAGTTTATGCATGCCCCTTCCATCTTTCCCTACCCTCCTGGGCAATGAGACTGAGCAATGGTCTCTATATTATCAAGTGATACTCCCTGGATCTTTTTAGTGGGTTGCTTTCCTTTCTATGTGTTAGGAACTCAGTATGTACCCAGATAACTTTGCCATGGAAAGCAGCATAGTTAATGCTGGTACACTTGTAACTCACTTCATTTCAACTTTAACTCACCCATCAAAAAACATTTATTCCTTTCTTTCTGTAGTATTTTGAAACAATGGCAACAGAGTGTTATTGCCCAGTTGAGATTCATAGGAGGATGTCCTTCTCATTTAATATAATGAAATTCAGGGAATCCGGGGAAGATGGCGACCGGGTGAGCAGCAAGGGAGAGAACCTCCTTAATAAACACCACCAGCTCGAGACAGACTTGGTGAGCGTGAATGCCGGAACCTCGGCTGGGAAGTTTAAACTGGGCGTATTTCTCTGAGATGCCGGGGGAGATGTGGTAGGGCGGACCAGGCTGCCGGGGCGAGACGTGGGAAAGTC
>PVLD010026375.1:0-22260 GCA_004027595.1 Dinomys branickii | reverse complement strand
TCCCAGTAGCGCGTTCTCTGTCGGGTTCAGGAGCTGAAGCCGTTCTTCCCTCCACACTCGCTCTCTCGGCTGGTCGTCTTCTTCCCGGAAGTCCTTATTTCTGTCTTCATATTGTTATATTTCATTGTTTGGGTGGTAATCCTCTGGGAGGTTCTCTCTCTGCTGCCTACCCGGTCGCCATCTTCCCGGAAGTCCCCGAATTATTTGTATTTTTGGGGGATCAAGTGTAAATGGTTTAGTTGAGCTTGAACGCTTTCTTAATTGATGGCTGCTTTTAAGCTGACCATGGGAATTTTGATCAACAAATATTTACCTAGCATCTGCTAAGTGCCAGGCTCCATAAAGTGTATTTTCGGGCTGGGGATATAGCTCAGTGGAATAAGCGCCTGCCTAGCAAGCGCAGGGTCCTGAGTTCAATCCCCAGTACTGCCAAAAAAAAAAAAAAAAAAAAAGAAAGTGTATTTTCTATTCTATAGCCCGTGATTACCATAATCTCTCATAGTCTCGTAGTTTTAACTACCAGAGTGGGCCTCCTGCTACAACTCTTAGGTGGCCCATTTCCTGGCACTTGTTCACTGAGAAAGGTCCTGGTCCCAACTAGACTCTGAGTCTTCCCACCTTGTTGCATTTTTCTAGGGTTATGCTCAGCATGGATGTGAAAGGCAAGCTATTATCTCACCAGGAGCATGTTGACTAGAGAAAGCCAGGCACACAGGAAGGTGAAGTATTGTTATAGCTGCTGGCTATGGTTTGAGTATAGTTTGTCCCCCCCAAAATTCAGGTTGAGGCTTAATCCTCTGGTGGATCAGCATCAAGGTGGTGGAGGCTTTATGGAAGACCATTAGGTCTTACAAGCATCACCCTCAGAAGGGATTAATGTTCATTTGGAGGACTGGACTAGTCCCCACCAGAGTGGCTTGTTACAGAACAGTGAGCCAGGCACTTTCATGATTTCTTGCTTCCTCTCTTAAAATGCATCCTCTGTCTTGCACAAGCTAATGCTGGTGCTATTCTCTGGATGTCCAAAACCGTGAGCCAGAACAAACCTATTTTCTTTGTAAAATATCCAGATTCAGTTATTTTGTTACAGAAACACAAAATGAAGACATTATTAATTTTGTTTTTCCTTATTCTTTTTTTCCTCTCTACCCAAATTCCTACTCCTCTCTTGATTTTAGCTTTTAGCTCTGAATGCCATTTTCCTACTCCTTCAGGATTCAGGGTCATCTCCCACCAAATGTCATCTTTGTACTCCTTTATCTGAGTTATGTGCTTATTCACTGTGATAGATGGAAATTGCCATCCAGACCCCACTGCAAGAGAACTCTCTTCCAGCTGCCAGGGGAGCAGTTTGAAGGCAGCCTCAAGCTGTTAGCTCCTCCAGGGTTAACCTGAGCTGTAGAAAAATGCTTTGCCTGGAATTATGCCTTTGCAGCTAGTGTCACTAAGGCAGGAGCATAGACCAGCCACTTTAGCCAGAGGACTTCACTGTTGGGCTTCAGCATCTTTTGCTGGTTTGGCTGAGCTGATCAAGCATACATCAGTGTTCAGCTTCTCTCTCTGCACAGTCCTGCTCCCTCCCCTTCCTTTCTTTGTGCAGGTGTTTATCACTACCAATTGTCTGCACCCCTGACAGAGAGAAAGAGAGGGAGAGAGAGAGAGAGAAAGAGAGACACAGACAGACAGACAGACAGAGGCAGAGACAGAGACAGAGAGACTTTTTTATAACCTAGTGTTGGAAGGGTGCCTCATTACTTTTATATACAGTATCTATTCTTTAGAACCAAGCCTGCTATTCCAGCCCATATTAAAGGAAGGGACGACAAGAGGCCATAAATACTAGAGGGGTGATATGCATTGAATTTGGTCTTCTATCTCTCAAATTTATATATATTGAATTTCTAAATCTCAGAATGTGGTATTTGCAAGAGTAACCAAATTAAAATGAGATTAGTAGGGTAAGGCTTATACCAATATGACCACTGTCCTTTAAAAAGAGAAAATTTTGAGACAGACATGTGCATAAAGAGAACATCATCTGAATGTTAAGGTAGCCACCTACAAGCCAGGTGAGGCATCTGGAACAGATCCTCAGTCATGGACCTCAGAAGTACCAACCCTGGCAACACCTTGAGCTCAGACTTCTTTGCAAGACCATATAGTTTGGGCTAAGTCACACAGTGTGTATGGTACTTTGTTAGTGGCAGTCTCAGCCAGCTAATAGAAGGATCACTGGGAACTGTTTCAGAAGTTGCCTGTGATGTTAATTTTATGTGCCAAATTGACTGGCATGAGATGACAGAATAGCTGTCAGGTGTCATTTCTGAGTGTGCCTGAGCGTATTTTCAGACATTGTTGTTAACATCAGATGTGTGTACTGAGAAAATCAGGTGATCCTCTCCTGTGCAGTTAGCCAGCATTTACTCTGTTGAACATCAAAATAGAACAACTGCCAGAATGCACAGGAAGACCAAATGAGCTGGGGTATCTATCTCCTGTCCCCACACTTATTCTCAAACATTCAGACAGGAGCTAGAGTCTTCAGTATGTCCCAATGGTTCCCAAGTGTTCCAAACGACATTGCCAAATTTTCTGGGTCTCCAGCTTGCAGATAGCAGATTGAACTGTTTCTCAGCTGCCACAGCTGTGTAAGCAAGTATCTTTAATAAATCACTCTCCCCCTTCCCCAACATTTATGTATCCAAACATGCATATCTATCTATCTATCTATCTATCTATCTATCTATCTATATCTATCAATCTATTTATCTATCTATCTATATATATACCTATCTATCTATCTATCCTATTAGTTAGCTTTCTCCAGAGAATGATGACTAATACATTGCGTATCACCATGATGCTAAGGAATAGAATAGCCTTATGCTAAAGAAGGGGCTGATTCAGTAGATAAACAATGGAAATTGCAGGCTTTGTCCAATAAACAGAGTGAGAAGGAAAAAAAGGTGTCTGGTATGCCTACCGTCATTTGTAGGTGGTTTGGATAACTGTAGTGAGAACCAAGAAATGTGTGTTAATTAGCATCACTTTGAATGGTTCCAGGTTTTGGTAGTAAGCGGGGTCTGCAGTTTTAGTCCCACCAGGGAGTGGCTGCCCTCCTCCAAGGCAGAGTAGGCTGGCCTCTGGGATCCTGGAGTGTCTTTAAAAAGATGAGAATGTTCCCATTGAATCCAAATGATTATTGAACACCATTCTTCTTGACAGTATTTTTTTTCCTTTAAAAAAGTTTAAAATCTGCTTGATTAAATTCTACCTTCCCTTTACCTCCAAGCTGAAATGAAATCTTTCTCTGGGAAATGTTTCTTATTCTTCTAGGCAGATTTTTTTCTTATACTCTACTTTGTGGAAGATAAATATGTATTAATCTTTTGTTAGGCAATGTATTAGTCAGCTTTTCCATTGCTGGAACACGACACCCATAAGTGAAAGGAGGCAAGGTTCATTTGGCTCATGGTTTTAGAAGATTCAGTCCATTGTTAGTTGGCTCCAAGGCAAAAACATAACTGTGACAGATAATAAACACTTCTCTTTTACAAGAAGCCTTGGAAGGTGGGATCTTGGTCTTTTTCTCTTTGTATTTCCAGTGTCTAGTACCAGGCTTACAGACCTCAGACAATATCAGATGAATGAAATAAATGGTTAAAGAAACCTTCTTATGCCTCTCCTTCTTATCCCAAGGGGAGTGTTATGCCAAGGAGAGTTAGGCTGGTAAAGAAGCAGTTAGCAAACAAAGAGCCTACTACTTTAATAGTTGAATTCTGTGGGTAGTGACACTTAAACTAGTCTTAGAGGCAGATCACACTTTTATGATGTGGATGGGGAATGGAGGGCACACAGGCTTGGAGACATGAGAAAGCTTGTGGTTCTCCAGGGAAAGACATGTCACAAAGCACAACAGAGCCAGATAACTGAGGAGCATGGATAGGTCATAGACGTGGGCAGGACCACAGAAAGTCCTACAGAGGATGATGGCTCCAGTGCCCAGTCACGGACACAGAACACAGGAAATATGATGTAGTTAGTAGAGTTTCATTTGAGAATTGGCCATGCCAGAGACTTGCACCATGCTGCCTGTTCTCACAGCCACCTCCCCTTAGGCAGACAGTAAGTGGTCAGAGGGTAGTGGGGTGCCTATAAACAGGCTGGGTCTGACAAGAAAGGGCCCCAAGGTGGCCCACTGTATTCCCAGTCCCATTTTACCAACCAGGTAAGACTGTCATCCAAGGACAGAAGCCACATCACGTATGTCTCCCTCTGGAGAAGCACAGGCAGTCTGTGCCCTCTTCTCCGCTATCCCTCTTCCTGCGATTTGGAAGCTCTTTACTTAGCTACTTTGCCTCTGGAAGCCTTCTCAGACAGGTGCCTGATCAGACCCAGGCTTCCTGTCCTTCCTCTGCCTCCAAAGCCCCTCAGCCTGCCTGTGACACATACTTGCCAATCTGCCTGAAAGTGGCTCCTTATCTTCTCTATCTCCAGGCAGAGAGCAGAGTTCATGACTTCACTTACTTTGACACCCCAGCACTTGTACAGATCCTGAATAAGTTTCTGAAGATTACATGAAGAAACATCACACTTCCTTTGCTTTGTACTCAGACCCTACGCCTGGCTCTGTGAAAGTTCCCAGTTCTTGCTTCCTCTGTCCCTCAGTGTTACCTGTCAGGTGAGGGCAGATACACAGGAGAAGTTTGGGGCTGTGTGAGGTTGCCTAAGCCAGGGCAGCCCCATCAGCCCCAATGGCAGAGCCCTGGGCTGGCTGCAATGTGCTTGCTGGAACCACCTCTCCAGACCTGATGTTAGACCCCTCTAATTTGGTATTGAAAACATGTGGTTTTGTCCTTGTTCAAATATTGATTTTAGGTAACTTGAGCCTGCTAGAAAAGGTCTCTACTGAGGCCAGTGGAGCTGTTTGCTGCCTTAATGACATTTCTGTGTGTTTGTATAACACAGGCTGGCAGTTGAGCCCTTGCTCCCAAGGAAGATTTATGGGACTTTACACTTTGGAAGACATTGAGGCAAACTGTTGATGAAGGTCCAGGGCATAAATCAGACCCGCTCAGGACAATAAAGGACACATTGCAAGTTTTGCCAACTGCCGTCTTCCCTTGTGTGCAATGAGGAGTTTGGATTAGGTCAGCTGGTTTAGTGTGTTTCATGCAGAAGCTGGAGGTGGGGGAGATTGGGAAGAGGAGTGATGTGGTGGTAGGCTGAACAGGCAGGGTTCTATAGTTCTCCAGAACGGCATACCAGAGCAGGGGCTCTTCCTAGATCTCTGCAGGTGAAAATATAAAGTTTGAGAACTAGAACAACAGAAGACTTTGACCTCCCTCCCAGACCTAAAACTCCAGTACCTAATTGTCCTGCTAACAGGAGTCAGTATTGTTACAAAGAGAATGATAAAGAGACTATTAGCAAAAGTATGACTGCAGATAGAGGAAACAAACACGGGATGAGGGAGAATCAGAGGCTGCAGAGAGAGCCAGAGCTGTGTGGGGGCCTCAGCAGAGGGCTAGCTGCTGAGAGCCACAGTATTAATGGAGGACTCCTCTGCGAAATCACAAAGGAACAGGGGTACACATGCCTTAGCTCCTATCGCTCACCCTCAGATTTCTTGGAGCTGTCTCCCATTGGCCAAACCCAACTGGAAGCCAGAGGAAGGATGTGGTAAGTGAAGGCCCTGGCTTCCAGAATCAGAGACTGAGTGTGGACAATGGGTTTGCAGGTGGGTGGAAACTCTCCAGCCCACAACAAGAACTTTGCAAATCACTGCTGGTGGCAAGATGAGAAGGCCCTGCTTTGCCTTAATCTTCCATTAACTGCCAACTTCTAGCCTGGCACTCACATCATCAATTGCCCTGTTTCTGTTTTATATAAATAGGAGTCTGGAATAGGAATACCAAATTCCTTCCACTCTCTTCCAGCACTGAAAAATGATCCCATGTTTGTCTGGTTAGGCAAATGCTGGTTAGTGCAGTTTAAGGGGATAGGGGAAAGGATATGACTAACAGCACAGGCCTGAAGGTCACACATAACTGTATTTTATCTCTTAATAGCTGGGCAACTTTGGCAGGTTATAGCAACTCTCAGAGGTTCAGTTTCTCACCTGTGAAGTGGAAAAACATGTTACCTTGTAACAGTCATACAATGACAAAACAAATTTAAGCCTTTGGTGCACTTAAGGTTAAGCACACAGTTAGCAAT
This sequence comes from Dinomys branickii, assembly GCA_004027595.1. Lineage (NCBI taxonomy): Eukaryota > Metazoa > Chordata > Mammalia > Rodentia > Dinomyidae > Dinomys > Dinomys branickii. The sequence continues at coordinate 16,041 of PVLD010026375.1, read as the reverse complement.
CAGTTAGTAATTATTATGCTCAAATGTGGGCACACTGGAAAACACTTTCATCTCAGGCAGAATTAAATCTTCAGTCTTTTTGTGTGTGTGTGGGTAAGTCTTCAGTCTTTTTTGTATTTTCCATGCTTGTCTTTTCTCTAACCCTCTGTGCTCCAGGCTTCCTGGCCAAAACTTCAGCAGTTTGGAGGGAGACATTTAATGTCACCTATACCTGTGAACTGAGCAATTACCTCAAAATCAAACTTCAGTGTTTGCCCTTACGAAAGTCTTCTGACCTGTCTGTGACTCACATATGCAGCTCTGCCAGTCTCAGTCACCACAACAAACCATGGCATCTGCAGGGCCCACCAAAGCACCCCAGAGCCCCAGCTGAATGCAGCAGGTCTTTGGGCATATGAGGTTCAGGCAGGGCAGGTTGGTCCAGCTGTGTTCATTGGCACGTAGAACCCAGCTCCTGCCAAAGCCAAACAGAGTGAGAAGTGGGTCTGGACGATCCAGGGCAACTGCTCCCCTGCCCTCTGTTACACCAAACACCATTCCCCCAGGGGCCTTGGGAGAAAAATAACCAGTTCACATCTCAGCTGCTGGCCCTGGCCATAAGTCTGCACTATTTACCTTGGCTCTCACTTGCGCTGAGAATGAGGTCATTGAAGGAGGAGACAATGGAGAAGACCTTTGGAAGGGGCACAGTAAACCATCTGTCAGGAGGCGGGAAAGAACACTTTACTCATGGGATCCTTGGCAGCTGTTTGTGAGAGGTAAATAACTTCAGAAGTCTTTGCCTGTAAGATAAAAATATGTGCTTTTTTCTATACCAAAGGCCAGCTCTAGACTCTTCTCCCACTTACTTACTTTTATTGAATCAGTTCCTCCAAGGCATAGGGGTAAGGTATGGTAAGATGACCAGGAACTGGGGTGGGGAAAGGAGAGTTGTCAGGCATCCAGAGGCAGGTAAAGCCTGAGGTGAGCTGTGCCAAGCATTCCATGTCCTCTGCAAGCTTCTCTACCTTTGCATGCTATAGCCCTGTTGAACTTCTCACACTGTTCCCCTCCCTCTAACTCTCAGTTTCCAATCTGTGTCCCTGCAGCCCTTTGGAAAGATCTTCCCCACTGCTTTTCCTTCTAATAATTCTTGCACCTTCTGTGAAAATGTTAATATGTTGATTTGTTAGGTTCCTTCCTCATTCCCCAGTTCACTGCTTCTTCCTGATGGCCCAAATGCAGTTGTCTTTGCAGCAGGGGCATCCACTCTGGACTAGGAAGTGGAAGTTAAAGCTTTAGATGGCAGGTCTGCAAGACAGAAGGAGACTGGGTCCCCAAGTTTTCACAAAGATGCCTACCAGTTCTGAATTTCCTGCCTCTGGATTTCTTTCTTTTTCTTTTTGGTACTGAAAACTGAACTCAGGACCTTGCACTTGCCAGGCAGGCGCTTGTGCTGCTGAGCTATATCCGTGGCTTTTTTTTCCCCATTTTTCACATTGAGACAAAATTCATATAAGATTAACTATTAGACATTGTAGTGGATTACCTAATGGTCAACTTGCAGTGTCCAGCTGAATGGAGTCAGCATGGTTCTGGGTGTGGGAGATCCACCTGCGGGCTGTTGCCAAAAGCATAAAAGGAGAACTGGAGGGGAAGATGATGTGCTGGTGATTCTCCTGCAGAAGCTTGTCGTGCTAGTTTTTCTGATATAAACTCAGCTGTTATCATTGTTGGTGGAACTTGGGATCTCGCAGTTGCTGTGGATGGCTGTGGTTCTCTTTGGAGGAGCTCTGGTCTTTACTTTGAGCATCACTTCCTGGCTCCAATGCAGATCCCTCAGCCTGCTGGCACAGATCCTTTACTCCACTGGTGTAGACCTTCTAGCTTTCACCACTGACCTTTGGGTCTTCCTAGTGCAGATCCTCAGTACAGACTTGCACGAGACATTGTTGTGGGCTCTAGGCCTCCAGATGGATTTGTGGAGGACATCGCCTTGGGCTCTGGGTCAGGACGTTGTTGTGGGATCCAGGCCCTCAGCTAGATTCTTAGGGTCTCTAGTATGTGGATATCTCTTGTACTTCTTTGCATTTGACTTTTTTGGCAAATATTATAAAATAATCCTGTAAATTATGTGTCCTATATTAAATCTATTCCCTTTAAAACCCTGATGACAATAGATGTTTTAAAATGTACAATTCAGTGACATTTATTACATTCACTATACTGTGTAACTACCACCTCTCTCTAGTTCCCAGGCATTTTAGTCACTCCCAGTAGAAACACCCACCGTATACATTAAGCAATCACTCTCCACTCCATCCGCCCTTTTGTTCCTGGCAACCACCAGTCTACTTTTTGCCTGTATGGATTTACCTATTATGGACATTACCTACACCCAGAATCATGCATTAGTGATCATTTATGTCTGGTTTCTTTCATTTACCATATTTTGAGGATCATCCGTATTGTATTATCGATCAGTACTTTGTTCTTTATATGGCTGAATTTATATATATATATAAAATGTCACATTTAAATACCTATTCATTGGTTATGTGTGTTGTTTCTACTTTGTGGCTGTTGTAGATAGTGTTCACTATCTTATGAATGTTACATATAAGTATTTCTAGATGTTTTTATATAACACAGAAATATATTTTTATCTCTTTAACCCAATATATGGGTTTTCTGTCACTCTAAACTGATCATACCTTTAGCTAATAGATGGGAACTAGCAGTCATGGTTTAAAAATTGTACCTCCTCCTTACATGTCTGTTTGAAAACACAGAGTATTAAGAAGCAGAACAACATATGCTATCATTTTCTCTTCTCCACCATTTCCTGTGTTTTTGTGGACCTCAGAAATCTTATCTACAAAATGGGGATATCCAGGCCCCTAAAGGCAAAATCTAAGCCAGATAATCTCCTGGAGTCTCTTTCATTTGATCTTCAAAGTTTGTTTTGAAAGTACTGGTAGTTAGAGTAAACATTGAAATGTCACATCACTTTCTATGGAACACTTGCCCTAACTCATTAGTTTGCCTTGGGCTTGAGTTTGAATTTTTGCTTTTTCTCTTTGTTGCACATCTAAAGATACATTTTTCATGTTCCATCTTAAATTTATTGTGTAATGTTTAATTTATTGATAGAACACACAATCCTGTAAAATAAGGCCTTTAAATGCAGCTTGCTGTCAAATCAAGTACACAAAAGCAAGCTATAGCAACATTTATTCCAAGCATTTCTTCTCATTCAGATTCCTAACATTCATTCCTAAGACCCTCTGACTCCTCAGTGTATATAGATTTGAGTATTTCTTCTAGTCATTCTTGACTGTTCTGTCAATTTCCTGTCTCCTCCTTATCTTACCCATCTGATCACTTGAGCCCAGCTACGTCTTAGAGCCATGCTGTAAAGAGCCTTGGACCCGCCAAATTTCAGAGGCTGGTCTGGGCCCAGTGCCACCCACTTCCAGTGGAAGGGATTCGGAAGGCTTCATGGTCATAGGTGCACAGAAAATAGTTACCAAAGAAATTCCTGAAAGAAAGACTGGCCTTGGTTGATCAAAATTTCTTACCAAGAAATAAATCAAGAAGCAGAGCCCAGTCTTGATCCCTGTGGGAATCTGGGGCCATGGACAGGAAAATGATCCATGAGATTCTTCAGCATCGTCTAAAGTTGCATTTCTAGCTCCATGTTTCAAGTGTAAATATTTCTAGCTTCCCTTTTCTCTATCACCTTCCCTCTAAATTAGCTCAGTTATTGATAGATATAAATATATGTTAAATTAAGCTTGAAAACCTTTTAAAGTTAGTAGTAACTCTTATGTATCTTATACATGTGTTCATCACATGCCAGGCATGGTGAAAATTCTTGTGCATAAATCACTGATTGCTTCCAATTTCCCATGTGGTATGTCATATGATTATTTTCATTTTATATGTGAGAACACAGAGGCCATGCAAACAGGCTAATAACTTGTTCAAAGTCTCAGTTAATGAAGGTTCACACAAGCCATCCGACTTCAGGCTATGCATATAACTACTCTGCTATACTCAAGGTGCAGTACAAATGTATACACATACATACATTCATCCTTTTATAAGGCTGAGTATCTCTGCTGGATCCCTTGACTAAAATAAAGAGATACCTTGATTGGGATAAAGAGATTTAATGTGAGGTGAGATATTAGGAAGTATTTCCACATTATTTCTAGCATACCTTGGTAGACCCTAACTCTCAGTTTGAATCACAAGTTAATTTCTTTTGGTGGGATCCTTCTAAGGTATTCTAGGTCTTTAATAATGAAAAAGAAGTTAATAATAGGCTGAATATTGGAACTCCAAGGTATTATTAGGTCATAATACCTGGAACCTGTCTTCTTATATAGCAAAGGCTTTGCAGATGTGATAAAGACTTGAGACGAGGAAAATGTCTGGCTTTTCAGGGGGATCCCAGGTGTTCTTCCAAGAGGAAGCAGAAGGACACTGGATACCACACAGAATGGAAGGTGGCACAGGATGACCACAAAGGCAGAAGGGCTGATTCAGTCTCCAGCCAAGGATGCTGACAGCCACTGGAGGTTAGAGAAAGAGAGGAATGTGTTCTCCCTCAGAGCTTCTGGAGAGCCCTGATTTTGAGTCAGTAAAGCTGATTTCAGACTTCAGGTCCCTGGAACCAAGGGAGAATAAATATCTGTGCTTTTAAACCATCAAATATGTGGTCCTGGGTTGTAGCAGACACAGGAAGCCAATATACCAAGTTGTTATATACTCTTGCTCTGAACCCAGGGTAGAAACAGGTAGGAAACGGAGTTTCAAACAAGTAGTTGACTTGTCCAGACTCTCACAGCAAACAGGTGGAGGAGCTGAGATTCAAATCTAGTTATTAAACTCTTGAGTTTCACAAATCACTTTATAGTTTGTAACACTTTAATATACTTGCCTCTTTCTGAGGAACCCAGAAAACTTCATTCTTTTCTTTTCTCTTTTTGGTAGACTGGTCACCAAGGAGCTGGGATTGAAGCCAGGCTAGATCTGCTGCCCCTCTGGTCCTATCCTCTGGCCTGTGATGTCTTTAAGTGCCACATGGGGTCTTGTCATGAGATTCCTGCCCCCTGGCTCATGCACTTCCAGCTTATCAGTCTGACCTTTGCTTTTCCATGACAAATCCTTTTGTGGAGGAAGCTGCCCTAAGGTGGCCAAAGCACTGGCTTCACAGGACTGCATTGTCCTTATTTAGAATTGCTTTCCCTTAAACCAGCCCACTCTTGCAAAAACATGTTTATTCTGGTTTCCTCTTCCCCACACCCCAGCTGCCTGACCAGTTTGAGCCCAGAGCACAGCAGCTCCAGCTCTCAGACCTGAGCCAGGAAGGGCAAGGCAAGGAGAAAAACAGGAGGCTCTGAGCACAGGGGTGGGAGACGCGGGTTGCCCTTCCCAGGCTGTGGGCAGAGGAGACAGGAGCCCTCCCTGGGTACTCTGTGGCCCCTGAGGAGACAGCAGCCATTCAAAACACACCTCCGCTAGGATCCACTTCAGCTTACTGAGCACAAAGAACTCAGGATAGAGCTTTGCTGATTGGAAAGCCAACAATTTTAGAGCAACAAATATTAATACCAATGAAAGTTTTGATAATATGGCAATTTCCTTTTACTCGATACTTGGTATAAACCAAGCAGAATGTTAAATCGCTTTATAATTTATTTCATTTAATTCTTAGGAGAGCCCTAGTAGATAGGCATTTTTATTAACGCTTTTCATGAATGAGGAACTGGGACTTAGAGAGGTTGAGGTCCTAAGCTGTGAAAACTGAGGCTGAAGCCAGGCAGGTCCTCCAAGGCCTGGAGTGGTTCTCCTCCACCATCGGCTTCCTGAGGGACCTTGTTAGGAGTGAGGTTCTGGAGCAGGGTGACTGGCCCGAGGTCAGTTCCTGGCAGGGCCAGTTTCTCAGCATTCCCAGGCAGTGTTCTTCCCCATAGGTTGCCTGCATGTAAGCTAGACTTTAGAAAAGAAAAAAAGAGTTCATGATTGGCCATTTGCTCTAACTTGAGATGCTCTGTCCCTTTGCAATGGCAAGCAGAAACACAAATGACACACAGGATTTGGAGGCAGATTTATTTACAGTGACGGGCACTGATCAGAATCACTCCCAGAGTATCAGGCCCTGATCTCTGGTGGTCTAGGGCTTATATGGGATAAAAAGCAGGAAGTACAGAGGCAGAATGGATTGCCAATTGGGGACTGGTTTTTGCAATGTGCATCACAGTGACCAGCTGTTTCTAAGAGACAGGAGCAACCAGAATTGGAATGGGAAATATTACCTGGGCAACTAACAAACTGAAGCATACTGGCTGGGGTAGGGGGCATTTTCTGCTACACCTTCACCCCTTTGAATCCCACTGTAGAGGTGTTACTGTCCTTGAGACCAATATATTTCTTCCGTGGGATATCAAGTATAAAGTTCCAGAGAGAAGAGAAAGCAACCAAACATTGGAGGACAGTGAGACTGACAGATTCCTCTGGACAACTTTACACAGAGAGTATGTTGTGAAACCTGTTTGCTGTAGTCGTGCTTGTTCAGTTCATCTAAGGAATATCCCTGTTTCACAGGTGAATAAAGTTCAGAATCAATAAGGCCTCTCTCTGAGGGAGACAGCTCAAAAGGAGGTGAGCCTGTCCTTAATCCATGCTTCTGACTGCCTGTTGACAGTACACGGAATACTGCCAAGAAGTTCAGTCCCTTCCAGGCCAGAGAGCTCTAGCTTGGTGATCATGCTGTATGTTTACCTTTCAGAAATGGAATGTTTTGAAAATACTGATCTTGCTTCAAGTAAAGGGGAAGAGAAACAGAAGACTCTTAAGTGCATTTTCTTGGTATTAGGAGAGGGGGTGGTTGTCAGGGAGGAAAGCAACCCAAAAAACAATAACAAGAAAATTTTTTTCAATATTTTCAAGTCACTCTCTCAGAAAGCTGCAGCAGGATTTCTCCAAATAATCTTTCTAATACCTGTGCCACACACAGATGAGGTGGCCTTCCCAATGACTGACCCTGCATTGAGTTCAGAGGCAAATGCCAACATCTGCATGGAGACTGGGCAGCAATTAAAAGAAGTGGGTGACAAGCGTCACCTCCTGTCCAGTGAGTTTGGGTGGGAAGGCTCCTTGGATGTTGCTCAGTGCCTGTCCAGCACACAATTGGTTGCCTTCCCCTATCCTTTGGCTTCTGCCTCTCTCTTGTTCTGATTACCCGCTGTCCTTTATGTCTCTGTTGTGGGCTTTGACAAGGTTCATGGTTGGCTTTACAAAAGGTGGTTATGACATCAGCCTGATGAAATGAAAGGGCTATGCTCACAATCTTCAGGACTCCCTCTAACATTTTTTTTTTAGTTACCTAATGGCAAATAGTATAAGCAGCTTGTCTCCTCAGAGTAAGATGGGAATTAATGGTCATTTTGCTGAAAGCAATCCTTAATTTTGTCATTTATATAATAGTCAAAACCATCCTTGCCTTCTCCTACTTCATGATATGCTATCAAAGATCAAAGAAACACACACATCTGACAAACTCTAAATTGCTAGAGCAAGTGCTAAGTTACTAAGTGGACTAAATTTGCAGGTTTCCTTCCCCTTCCTGGAAAAAGCTCTTAAGTAGTGATTTTGTTCAGCACTTGTTGCCAGCTAGGATCTCTGTCATGCTTTTCAGACCAGAGCTGGCAAGAAGGAGGTGTGGGCAGTGTGGGTGGGTGTGAGGGGTAGGAAGGAGCCCCCCTGAGGGAATCAAAGCTGCTTTTCAAGCTCCAGAGCTGCTGGCTCCAGGCAAACCACACTTTCTGAGGCTCACTTCCAGTCTGGAAGGTGGGACTTCAGTGCCTGCCTCATAGGGCTTTGGAGAGACTTCATAAGAAATTAAAGTGGCTGCTAAATACTCATTTGCATACCTAATTTGTATCTGCTACTTGACATTTGAGACCTCAGCACTCATAACCTCCTAGTCCTTATGCTTTATTAGACCTTCTTTAGAGTTATGAGAATTGACCCTCAGAGAAGTTAAACAACTTGTATAACACAAAAATGAAATTTTAACATAAAATTCCAAAATTGGAGAACTTTCTGCAAGCCTCACTTTGCCTTTTGGCTGTGTATGTGAAAATGCTCTAAACACGGTAAGGCAGTATGGAGAACAATGTGTTTTATGAGCAATCCATGAGCCTATTATGTTAAACCTTGGGAGGCAGTCTAGCATTGGAGAACATGGGTTCAGTTCTCCTCTCCCTGGGGATACAACTTTCCCATGTATAGGACAGAAGAAGACTTTCTTAGATTACCTTAAAAGCCTCATTTTTTTCTCAGCTTTGACTTTCTAAAAATATATATGAATAGAGTTTTAAAAAAATTAATGAGTTAATGTGAAAATGGGGAGGAGTGAACTGATACTGATTGTGTCTCTGATATGCCATGTGATTTGTGGCTGAAGGTCTCCAGAGGTAACTGTCCCTGATTCCTTCTTTCTCTGCGCATGCACACTGCTATTCACATTAAGAGGCGGTGTTCACTTGAGACTTCTATTGGAACCTGGCCTGGCTTTAGTCACTTATTTGACTGACTGAACCCAGCAGAATGATTTTCTAGACCAACCAGGGCAAGGCCCCAGGAAGCCCTTCAGCTCCCTCCTGGTTCTTTCACAGTATAGCTGGCTGCTGTCTCTGCAGGCTCTCCATTCAACAATGCCACCAACCATGAGTGGAAAACTGTTTACAAAATTATGAGTGTATTGAACATGTACAGAATTCTTATCATGTCATCATTCTATGAACAGTATTATATTAAGAACCATAATCTACAGGTGATTTAAAGTGAAAGGGAGGATATGCATAGATTACATACAAATACTACATTCTTTTTTATAAGGGACTTGAGCATTTTCAGATATTGGCATGGGGGCCATGAAACCCATCCCCCATGAATACCAGCAGGCAGCTGGACTGGTTCTTGGGGTACTTCCCTTTGGAACCCTTTCTGGTCCTGTAGGATTTCTATGCCAATTAAAGGCCATGTTTAAGTACTCCAGTTGATAGCCCTAGCTGAGCTTCCACCTACCTTGGTGTGTGAGTCACCTTGGACAGCCAGGCCAGTTCAACCCTCAGATGACTCCAGCCCCACTGCAACTACAGTTGATGTCCCACTGCAACTCCATAAGAGCCTCCAAGCCCTGGTTAACTGAGCCCAGCAACCCACAGGCCTGTGAGAGGTAATCATTATTGCTGTCTTAGCCACTAAATTTGGGGATAAGTTGACAGGTTGCAGTACATAATGGATACACACCATTTAATCACCTTAAAACTTGCTTGCACATTTAGTCTATTTTATGGAAACAGGACCTGACACTCAGAGGGGTTAAGTTAGTTGTCTGAAGTCACATAGAAAGTGGCAAAGCTCTTTCTATAAATCTGTTTGATATTAAATAGAATCAAGTAGATTTATTACCAAAGAGTCCCTTTTTCCATTTAATCATATATTGGTAAACACACCAGACTGACATAGACAACTGAATCTAAAAATTACAAAATTATAAAATTCAGGAAAATTGTACAATAATAGCTTTAACTTTACCATTTATTATCAATAAGATTTATTTTAACACTGTTTGGTTATGGTACGTAAAGCTAGAATAATTCCTCTTTTCAGTGCTATTTTGGCCGAACTTCTGGCCAAGCCTTTGTGAGATATCTATACATAGACCAAATACAGGACTCTGCCTCTCTTTCAGGTTGGTCATTACTTTCTCCAACTTGCATACATCTGTCACTCCCACCTTCCACCTCCATGGCACCTGAGTCCTTTGCTCAAGGCTTATTCAGCAAATGATACTTAAATGTCAATTTGGGGCAGGCACTGCGCTTGGTACTGAAGACTCAGAAACTAGGATCCTGACCATTGGCTAAAGGACCAACAGATGAGCAAGCAAACAGAGATCACCTATGACCAGTTCATGTGGTGGCTTCTGGCGACCCGAGATTTGCTCTTCTCCTTTGCTCTCCATTGTGCTCATTCTGCACTGAGCTTCCACAAGCCCCTGGTCATGCGCTACTCATCCTACCTTGCTCCTGCCATTTTGTACATTTCCTTACCTGGCAAGCCTCAGCATTGTTTTATTACCTGTGTTGGAAGACTTAACAGAATCCCTGTCATGGTCAGCCACTTTGTGTCTCTCTCCCTTTAGACCAAGTCCCTTCAAAGGGAGGACTGTCTTTTCCATTTTGTTTTCCATGCTTTTTTCTAAAACAGGTCAAATCCCTCCCATGTAATAAGCATGAGTAAAACAGCAAAGCTAGGTTAACGAGTGCAAGCATTTCAGTTCAGTGTTGCCATCAGTTTTTAATTTATTTTTGCTCTTTCTTTTGGTTGTTGAGTTTGAAAACTTGGCTGGCCAGATGAGCAGCTGAAAATGTAGAGGTAAAGAGTGAGCCTCATGATCCCTGGGGAGGACAAATACTGACTCAGAAGGTTGCACAAAAATAACTTGGTGTGAGAACTCATTGGATAGCAATTGTGCAACAGAAGAAACAAACAAGCTAAGTGTAGACTGTGTTTTAGGATAAAGAGGATAAGAAAATAGGTGATTTTCAGAGAGGAAGGGGGAACTATAGGATGCTGGGAACAGACTGAATAATCCATGTATGCAGATGACTGAAAGAAGAACATGTTAGACAAGATAACAGTATGTGCAAAGGTTCTAAAGCAGGAACACGCCTGGAATTCACTTTGTATTTCCCCTTTAGGAAATCAAGCACAGGCTTCAGATAAACCTAGATTTCAGCACAGTCTTACAGATATTTAACCACTTTTCCCTATAATGGTGTCACCTGAGCACACCTGGGCAGAGGACCCTGGGTCCATTTGGTAGCTGAAGAATAGAACAGTAATGTGATGGCCATACACATCTGGTTATTGACAAAGCTAAGTGAGGACCAGCAACACTCTGACTTCAAGTCCAAGATGCAAAGTACACTCCTCTACAGCCCCACAGCAAGAAGGCGGAGTCCATCCTAAAACTAACTTTCTCTCACAAGAAGCTAGGGACTCTGTGCCAGAGCGGGATTTATGATCTAGTATCTGAGGACAGAAATAATTGGTCACATTAGAGCCTGGCAACGTGATCTGGGCTCCACTGTGGAGGGGTAGCACAGATTGAAATAGCCAAGGCCAGTTTACTTTTCTTAGCCTAGGTGCTCTCCTGTGGCCAGCAGAGCCCTAATGAGTGCTGCATATTCAAGGCACCAGTAATTGATGGTCCAATTTAAAGTGTGCAGAGATCACATTTCTTTACGTGCTCAGAAGGAAAAACAACAGCTGAGGTTGGATGAAAAACTGCCTGTTATAAACCATTTTCCCACTGTAGCCATTCAGTCCCCGGGAAGGCCAAGTCCACCCTGTCAAGTACCTGGAGAAAGGTGTCAGTTACCTAGAGAAGTCGAGCAGAAAGGAATGGACAGAGTGAAGGTCACACACTGAGAGGGAGGTCCCAAACTCTGAGCTGGACTGGACTGCAGGACTCACAGGAGAGTAACAACATACCTTGCAATGCCCAGAAGCTGGAACTAAGTGCTTGGACATTGGGACCAGACAGACCTGGATTTGAAAATGAATTCAACCACCTATTATATACATGATTGGGAAAAATGTGACTTCTCTGTGCCTCAGTTTACTGCTTTGCTAATTGGGAATGAAGAGTTCAGATTTAGGAGCAATCAAACTTTGATGTCAATACAAGCTGTAATACTGACTGTGTCCAAAGGGTGAGTTATTGAACTTCCTGTGTTAGTTTCTTCATATCTGAAGAGGACCTGACTGTAGGTTACTTTGGCAGAGTGCTGGGAGGGCTGATTGAGACATGACATGAAACACAGATGCAGTGTTTGGGCAAGTTACAGAGAACTGGCACACACCACTGGGTAAACTCTAGGTCTAGCAACATCAGTCTTACTGAGGCCTGGTGAGAAATGTCCATCTTCCAATGCCAGACTGTTGGAACTTTAGGACTGGGCCCAGAACTCTGCTCCAAGTCTCTCTAGTGATGTTGGTTCCAGTTAAACTTTGAAAGTTCCTGTACTAGGTAGCAATTCAGAATGCACCTGAGACATTTAAGCTCATGTACAAGTGTCTCAGATCCCTAAGAACTTATTCAGCCCAAGATCCTTGCAAATGATCTTTGCTCATTCTCTTCTGGGTCAAACAGGGAACAAATACTGTATTTTTCAGGATTTCCATCTCACAAATAACATTTTCTGCATGCTTGCTATATTCCAGGCATGCTGATAATACTGTCACTTGGGTTATTGCATTTTGTCTGTACAATAACTTTCTGGGATAGACATTGTTATCTTTGTTATGCAAATAAGCAAACTAAAGTTCTATGACGTGACATAACTTGCTCCAAGATCTACAATCCTTGAATGGTGAAACTAGGATTCAAACCTCATCAGTATGTTGTTTGGAGTCAATGTGCCTTCTCCTTGCCTTACCATATTTTTATACCAGGAGGAAAAGTCAGGGAGATCTAGTGTGAAGAAGAGACGCATCCGAAGATCCTGTGCAGAGTAATCTTTGCACAGCATGGGGTTCTTACCATACGGCTCTCATGATCATGACAGTCAACCAGTTTGATGATGCTCCCAACCTCAGAATATAGAGCAGTGGTAGAAACCACAGGGGCTCAGACGGAGGCTTGACCAAAGGGAATAACTTTCAGTGGTTATTGTCTGATGCTCTCCCATGTCATGAGGCAGGAAGCCCTGTCCCGAGGCTGTGTGAGCTCAAGCTGAATGAGTGCCATCCAGATGTTATGGAAGGAAGACTGACTGGATCCTTCTCTCTACGTGACACTTCTTACCCCAGAGGAGAGGCCATATTCTTCACCACAGCCAACAACTGTCCCAAATCACCATGAACTGCAGCTCATTTCCTGGAAAGACATTAGTGCAGGCTCTTTCTGTTCCTGCCTTTCTCCTATAGGTTTCATCCCATTGCTGCATGTACATACTATGTTGCACTGATCCTTCCTTTAGAGCACTGAGCCCTGTTCCTACTGCATTATAGCCATTTAGGGATGGCTAGATATCATCTGCTAATAAAGCACCAAATGTGTGTGCACAAAGGCTCATAGGTCAATGGGATATTAATGTCACTGAACCTCAGTTTCCTTACTTCCTGTGGCTTGAAGGATTCAAAAAGCTTGGAATATGATATACCACACCCATATCATTTTCCAATCCACTACAAATAGCAAAACATCTTTGACAAATTCGTTTATGATTCATCAGGAATGCTCTTCCCATTTGTTGCTGACCATCTGATAAACAGTCTATCTGCATAGAAATTTTCTTGGACACACTTGGTTCCTGTATGCGTATGTGTGTGTGTGTGTGTGTGTGTGTGTGTGTGTGTATGTGTGTGCGCACGTGCACGCATGCATGTTCTAACAATAATGGGTGGTAGGCTATAGTATGATGAGACTTATAGGACAGACACTGAACAGCAAAGAATCTTGAACTCATCTCCCTCTAGAAAGTGGACTGCAGTACATGGTTACCTGGGGTAGTGCTATCGGCAGCAGGCTGTTCCCGGATACAGAGCCCTGTATATGCTGTTCTCTGTCTCAAACCCTTCAGGCAGCCGTAGAGTGCTTCAGGTGCAGAGCATGGAAAACATAAATGCAGGTCTGTTCTTAAACATATCACATAGTGAACTTTCTCTACTATGGGAGGCAGGCCAAGTAGTGGTTTTGGAGCTTTTAAAAGCTTACTGGCCCTTTAAAAAGGGCTATCATGGGCATAAGGTTTTAGAAGTTTTAAAGAAAGTCATGGGCTTACTTTTAGAGTAAAGCTTAACCTTGCAGAGTTTCTTAAAGGAGCTACAGAATCTCAGCTGGCTGTTCCCATAAGTTCCAGCATTGCCTATTCTTGTGCTTGACGTCACTATCAGGAGGTTGAGCTGAACCTGAGAGAGGCTGCCCTTGACAGGACATGTCTTTGGAGGCAGAGAGCTGCACTGGGAGTTGCCTGGGGAAGCGGCAATTGATGTCCAATGAGTAGAGACTATGGAGTCATAGATGTGCCAAACATCAAAGACTCCTGAAATAAAGGCTGCTTCAGAGCCATCTAGTCAGCTCTGATTGGAGGCATTCAATCTGCCCTGAAACTCACCTGCACAGAGAGCATTCCACCTGGATGTGACCCCCTTCAGCTATGAGGAGAACCTGGTCTGGGCATCCACACAGCACACTTTTATTTCAGTGTATGCGTGTCATGGTCTCTGTACTTGTCAAAGAGTGGAAATCAGATAGATACAGTCCCAGGACAAGCTGAAAATTAGTGGGAAAGGCAGACATGTGTCAAATGATCACACCCACACAAAACTGCAGATGAAAAAGTGGCACTAAAACAGCCAAGGATTTATGAAATCTTCCAGCAGAATCTGAACTGGTCTGTGAGATTTGATAACAAGGGGACATTTGCAATGGGATCTGGAGGATGAGTGGATGGTAACAGCAAGGGAAGGGACACACAGGGCCAAGAGAACATCCTTGTGGAAGTTTTCAGATAGGGAGTGCAGATATGTAGCCTTTTGGAAGAACTGCAAGTCTCCCAGTTGTGTAGCATGAAGTGCAAGGGGACCAGTTTGGAGGTTGGAAGCATGCAGGAGGCAGAGCTCATGTGGCAGTGCTGACCATGCTGAAGACTGTGATCTTAACCTGAGAGGTGCAGTGTTAGATGCCTCTGATTCATTTCAAGCAGAGGCTGGGTCACTTGTATGAGAGCTTCAGACTCTTGTTGCTAATTGTGTTGCCTTAAAATAAGTTACAACTCTCTCTTTAGTAGATGAAGCCTAAAAAATAGAAGGGAAATGATTCTGTGTGATTTGCAAGGCTGGATTCTGGAAAGGAGAACTTCCACCTGACCACTTTCACTTTTGAGGAGTCTGACGCCATGCTGGGAAGATACTTGGGCAACCACAGCGAGGCCAAATCAGGAGAACCGTGGTCTCTTTCCTACAACCAGCACCAGTTTGCCAGCCAAGTCATAGATTCTTCAGCCCTGGCTAAACCTTTAGAAGATGCAGACCTGGCAAATACCTCTCCATAGTTTCATGTCTTATTTCCTAAATGTGCAATGTAATAAATAAAAAGAATTATGATGCATTCTTATGAAAAAAGTTATTTAATTAGTTTTTTACTATGTATCATATATTTTTTATTTTAAAGATAAAAGAATGAAAACATTAACAAACATACATGCATTTACAAAATAACACAAACAATACAAGTAATACAGAATTTCAGATAAGGTGATAAGAAATTAACAATGGTTGTATTACACATTGATATCTTCAAATTGGTTACTCAGATAAACAAATATAGACATGCAAGATTGATCAAACAATTAAACATTAACTTCCTTTCAGTAAAGCAATAAAAGTCAGTAGTACAACTATATTAACTATCCTGTGTGTATGTGTATATATATATATATTCCCCTTCTTTCTTTTCTCTTTTCCCTTATCTCAGTTCTTTCATTTTGAGCAGTTTCATTTCACAATATCTATTGTACCTCCTAGTTTTTATTCACTGTTTCAGCTTCTTACACTCGTGAGACAACACAGTGTTTACACATGTGGGTCTGATTTATTTCACTTATGAGTGTGGTCTTTAGTTGTGACCGTTTACCTATAAAAGCCTCAAGTTCATCTTCCTTTAGAGCTGAGCAATATTTCATTATATAAAAGTACCACAACATTTTTATCCATTCCTCAGTTGATAGGGAATTTAGGTTGCTTCCATGATTTAGCTATTACAAATTGTGCTGCTATAAACTTGGATGCACATATATCACTGTGATACGATGTTTTCAGTTCTTCTGAGAAAATACCCAGAAGGGAAATAGCTGGGTTGAATGGTAGACCTATGTTATGCTTGATACATTGTGTCAACTTGGGGAATCTGGAGGTTTAACTGAGTGATTCAGCAGGAAACCAAGGTGCTTACTTTTTTTTTTTTTTTTA
>PVLD010026374.1:0-22265 GCA_004027595.1 Dinomys branickii | reverse complement strand
GCTTCTACTCCCTACCCCAAGACCTGGCCGGGGCAAATAAACAGCTCGCCACCCCAGGATTCTTGCAGATAGGCCACTCAGGTTTTCCTCCCTGGGTGGAGCTCCTTCCCCCCTCACAAAACCCGTTGGGGCGCCTAAGTATGTCTTCCCACCTGGGAGATCCCGCAGTCCTTAAAGCTGCTTTGATGTCTCTCGCTGGGCTGAGCTTCTTCCCGATTCAGGAAAAACCGGTTAGAGTGCGCACTTAACTCACCCTGTGATCGTGCAGACAGGAGTGCCATTCAGATGTTTTTCCCTGGATGGAGATTTTCCCTGACTCAGAAATCCCGCCGGCCGGTTGCTGCTGCTCCATTTCGCGCAGTGCTGGCTGTGGGGGTGGGGTCCTGAGCGGGATCCCCGAGCACTGCCCGTTTTGGCGCAGTTTATCCCAGTAGCGCATTCTCTGTCGGGTTCAGGAGCTGAAGCCGTTCTTCCCTCCGCACTCGCTCTCTCGGCTGGTCATCTTCTTCCCGGAAGTCCTCATTTATGTCTTCATATTGCTATATTTCATTGTTTGGGTGGTAATCCTCTGGGAGGTTCTCTCTCTCTGCTGCCTACCCGGTCGCCATCTTCCCAGAAGTCTCTTCCTTCCTTCCTTCCTTCCTTCCTTCCTTCCTTCCTTCTTTCTTTCTCTTTGAGACAAAGTCTTGCTATGCATTTGAGGCTTGTGTTGAGCTCACTTTGTAATCTGGGCTGGCCTCAAACTTGCAATGATCCTCCTGCCTCAGCTTTCTGATGGCTGGGATTACAGGTGTGTGCCACCATGCCTGGGAGAACTAGTTTTCTGTATTTGTTTCGTTTTGGTACTTGGAACCAAACTCAGGACCTTGCACTTGCCAGGCAGGTGCTTCTGCCACTGAGCTATATCCCCGGTTCTTCCTTCCTTCCTTCCTTCCTTCCTTTCTTTCTTGCTCTCTCTCTCTCTCTCTCTCTCTCTCTCTCTCTCTCTCTCTTTCCTTTCTTTTCTTTTTTTGAGACAAAATCTTACTACTTAGTCTAGGCTGTCCTTGAACTCACCATGTATTCCAGGCTGGTCTCAAACACACAATGTCCCTCCTGCTTCAGTCTCCTGAGTGCGGGGATCACAAGCATGCACCACCATGCCTGGTGGCAGTTGGGTTTCTATACAGCATGTCTAGATAGCAAAACACTGGCAAGATGGGTTAGCAACAGTGATTACCTGTAACTTTCAAGTGCCTAGTATCCCTGTCAGTGCTGTCCTGAATTTAAAGAAATGGCAGCCCCTTCACAAACCCAGCTCCTAGAATTAACCACTCAGTTTTCTCCTTTGTTCAGGTCAAAGAACTGGAAATCCAGAGGGCCAATGGTTCATCCAGTGTTAAAGGGGGATGGGAGAAAGATTCCTAGATGATTATTTTATCTATGGCAATAATGTGTGTATGGAATTATGTGGGGTGAGAAGCCTCAGAAACTTGGGTGAATACTCTTTCAACAGCATGGTGAAGAAAAAGCACACAAGTGGGACAACGTACTGATTAATATTTTCATTTCTAGACTCCTACTGAAGTACCAGGAATATACCAGGAACTTCCTTGCTTCAAAAGTTTCCCCCACTGGCCACTTAGGCACAAGCTCTTGGCTAAAGTATCCAGCTAGTAAAAGTAGATCAAAGACACTGAGCTGTTCTTTTCTGTCTGGTGAAAAGACTTCTGTTTTCTATTTCTTTGTTACTTTACTAAGTGCCCAATAGATGTCAGATAACGGCAACTTTTTACTCAGGAATAACCTGGTAGTCTATTAAAAGTAGCCTCTTAGATCAGTGGACACCTGGGCCTCTGATATATTAACTTACCTTGAATATTACCTTTAGATACAGACTTGACTGTAGAGAGGTGTTAGCTGGAGGTCAAATCTTATTATATCAAGTCAGGTTTATTTCTGAGAGGTCACCTGTTCCATAGTCATAAATGCTAGGGTGGAAGGGTAGAGGAAAAGGTCACCTACTTTATCTCTGTATCTCTGCAATCTGTGGAGTGATCCAAACATAAAATTAATTTTAATTGTACTTGTACTATTGAGCTTGGTAGTGTGTCATTTTCCACTTGTGTTTTTCAAGTGCGGATTATATAGTGTGACATTCATTTCTCTGATAATACTGATAACCATCGCCATAATATCATCTAATAAAACACGATCTGGTTTTGTGATTAAAACAGTAGATGCTACCGTTATTCAATTGCTTTCCAAGAATACATTTGATATTTGTTTAACCTTCTCTGCTTTGGTTTCCCTAACATCCTGATATCAACTTAACTCTCCTAGGTATATGTAAATGATGCTCAGAAGCTGTAGAAAAAACAGGAAACCGAGACTTCTGGCATCAAAGACTCCCTTTCTGACTTACTCTTTCTATAATACTGGGTCCAAAGAAGAAAATCTAAGTAGGATTCAGAGTTTACCCGGGTTTTTCTCTCTAAGAAAATGTGAAATAAATCAGAGGCACAAGCTTAAATATCACATGGTTTCTCTTATAGGAGAAACCCAAACTATGAAAATAGATCAAAGTAAAAGATAGATAACAGGAAGTAGGAGATACAACCTTCTCAAGTGGGAAGGGGATCAAGAGCTGGAGGGAGTAGCAAAAGGCTGGTAAAGGATGAAAAATAGGAATTGAGATGTGTTATGTACATGTAACCACTCCACACAATGTTTGTAAATATTATGTACTGAAAATATGTGCTAATAAAAAAAGAAAGAAAAGCTCACTAAGACTTGAATTTTCTGGCTTATAAAATATCATACCACAGTGATATATGTACCCCCATGTTTCTAGCAGTGCAATTTGTCATAGCTAAACCTTCGGAACAACCTGTGGTATTTTTATACAGTGGAGTACTACTCAGCTATGAAGAAAGATAAGCTCGAAGTTTTTATAAGTAAATGGATGCAACTAGAGATCATACGCATACATGAAATATATCAGACCCACATATGTAAACATTATACTGTCTCCCTAGTGTAAGAACCCAAAAGAGTAAATAAAATCTGAAAGATACAATCGATATTGTGAAAGGGAAAGAAACTGCTCAAAAGGAAAGAACAACTGGAATGAGGGAAATGACAAAAGAAAGAAGGAAAAAAATATATACACACAAGATAGCTAAGATAATTGTATTACTAATTTATACTGGTTTATTGAAAGGAACAGTTAATGCTTAAGTTTTTGATCAGTTTTGCATGCCTATATCTGTTAATCTGAAAAACTACTTTGAAGGTAGCAATATATAACAATCATTCTTGATTTCCCATCATGTGGTTTTGAAATTCTGTATCATTTTTCTGAAATTTTTTATTCTCTTTAAAATAAAAAATGGTTAGCCAAAAATCCAGACTCCTCCACAATCTCTGTGACCTCAGATCCAACAAACCTGTGCAGCTCTCTCTTCCTCTGACACCTTAAACTAATGACTCAGTTTCCAGTAAGATGTAACCTAGGTGCAAATTGTTGGCATCTGATACTTTTGTAACTGTTGACCAAGTATGGTATTGCCCCATAGTTCCAAGAGAGTTAAAATCTAAAAATAATAGTTGTTTTTTTGTCAGTGAAACAGCATAACACATAAATGTTCAGGAAGCAGAGTGGTTATTACTGAGATTCTCTTATCTAACATTTCCAGAATTTTGAATTAATCTTTATGTACCTATATTTGTGTCTCTGTGTGCATGTGTGTGTGTGTGTGTGTGAGAGAGAGAGAGAGAGAGAGAGAAAATAATAATTATAATTAGCATCTTCCCCAGTGATGAAATGGGAGATTGCTCATTAAGTCTGCAGATGTGACTATATTGGATAAGCTAACAAGATATAAAGTTAGTTAATTTGAGAGCTGCTTAAAAGCAATGGAAAAGTAGAGGAGACTGTCACAAAGTGTGGAAATCTGGCTGGGCCATGAACACTAAATAAAAGAACCATGGTTTTCTAGAGAAAAGGCCAGGAAATTTAAATGACAAAGTATAATATATTTTCAGAAATATAAAACTTAAGGAAATACTTTTCAGTGAAAGTTTAGAGGAACAAGGAAAACATATATTCCTTTCAGATATAAGGTTGGGAAGCTGTTAGAAATTATTAGCACAGAATATGTTATCATATAAACCTATATAGTATATTATTTGATATAAATTAAAACATAAAATTCAATGCAGTAGTGAATGATCAAGGAAAATCAACAATTAGATCATACCTTATGGTGGTAAGGCAAAAACTAACTGGATCAGATGTGTTTTTTTCCCTTGGATCATGTTTACCCTGCCATAAAAATTGGTTAAATTTATTAATTAGATGTATTTTGTTTACTTTCTATATGATTCTTTTTAAGCCATTTTGGAAATTGAGTACAAAGAATCCTTTTTTAATAAGTGACTGTTTTTGGGTGGTGCCAGATATTGAAAGTAGAAAGTGCTGAGATACTCCTCAATCCTTTCAAAAATTCTTTTATTTTGAGCAGATGCCTGCTAAGTTGTTCAGGTGGAACTCACACTCTCCCCTCCTCTGCTTCAGCCTCCCAAGGAACTGCGATTACAGCCATGTGCCACCATGTTCAACTGTTCACAACATAATCTTTTAAGATTACTGGGAAATATAAAACTTTCAAAAACAGTTTCCACAACCTTTCCGCTAGATTTCTCAAATGTTACTATTTTACACATTTGTTTATCATTCTTTCTTTTCCTGCCTACCTTATTCCTGCCTTTCTGTTTTCCTCTTTACTTAATTTTGGTGGAACTGGTGGAGAGTAATTTCGCACATGGTATTTCTTTAGTGCTGAACAGCTCAGCATACATTCGCAGAATTAAAGTGTTATGCATCTGTTCCAACTCCCCAGGATGAATTTAATCCTTATTATGATAGTTAATCGTGGTGTAAACGTGAACAATAAATCCCTAGCGGATTAGTTCACACAGTTCTGGGTATGCCTGGATGACGGACACGCTGAAGATGGACGAGCCATCTGGGAGTGAGCGACACCAAACAATAAACCCGTAGCCCTGAAGGAGTAAAAAGCAAGAGCGGAAGAAAGTCTCGCTTCTGCTTTTTCGGAGGGTCCCCAGTTTGCCACATCCACTGCTCCATTCCACGGTGTGATTCTCCGTGGAGGCCTCTGAGGTGTCCTTGAGTGTGCAGTTGGGAGCCGTCTTCCTCATGCAGCGAGTCTGGGCTCAGGGAGAAAGCGCTGCCTGTTCCTCCTCCTCCGTCACTGAAACGCCACTCCTCACTCTCCCCCGTGGGCTTCAGCTCTCACTTCAGGTCCTTCCCGGGTTCTAGGGGCCCAGTTCCGTCTTCCTCCTGACGTTACTATATACCAGTGTCAAGACCCCACATCTCAGAGAAGCTTTTCCTCTGCTCTTCTGTTATTTTTGTTGTGCACTCTCACTGGATTTTTGTGGGGGTGGGGAGTACTGGGGATCAAACCCAGGGCCTTGTCCCTGAAGACTGCTTACCCCAAATTGTTGATTTCTCTTAAAGCTTTACAGGGTGGCAAATTCAAGATAAAGTTGCCAGTTCATTAATTATTTGGTTGTAGATCTTTGGTTCATTAACGGTCATCTATCTATTGTACTGTACCGGGAGAGGGAGAGAGAGAGAGAGACAGAGACAGACAGAGAGAATCTTACAAAAATTCTAATCTCATTATAATGGCTCCTCTGTTATGACATAATTAACTTCCAAAGGTACATCTCCAAATATTATCTGTCATATTGTGGTTTAGATTTTCAGTATATGAATTCTAGAAAACACAAACATTTAGTTCATAGCAACTGTAAACCCGGGATCAAGCAGGACAAAATTAATTTCATGGTACCAAGTAAACTAATGAAGGATGATTATAACTTTTCTGTGTTTCTTGTCCAAAGTATTACTGTACCTTTACTGTTATGCTTTCTGAATAAGAAAAAGTACATTTCTTTTTTTAAAAAACTATCTCATGACATGTTTTTGTAAAAGAAATTAAAACATTTATCTTTTCTTACTGTCTGATGCCTCCAAAAAATCAAATTATTATTGAGTAATTTTATTTTTATGGAAATATAGTTTTAGCAGTAGATTCAATAAGAATCTTTACTGTTTTGTAATAGGATACAATTATAAATGTTATAATAGTACATAATTTAAAACAGTATTATTTTTATTATCTTTAGATAAATAGAGAAAAAATTATGACTAGAGAAAAGCTATGTTACAGTGAAGAAGTATAATACATCCTTTGTGGGTTATCAGGTTTTCATACTGTTCTTTGTCTTTGTGGTTTCATTAAGTAAATTCAACTGGGTCCTGCCAGCTTACACATTTTGCTAGCTCTTACCAAATCCTCACTTCTTTCTTCCAATTTCCGGTTATGACTCTAAGTTGACGTTCTGCATCTTTCTCTCCTCCTCGTGGATGTCGCTGAGAACAAAACCTTGCCTGCCCAACACTTTTTTGGGCTCATGTTGTCCCAGGTCTTATATTTATCTCCTTCTCCATGATCCAAGAAAGCCCTGTATGCTGAATCCAGACAGTGATGTAAACTTTAAGGAGCACATCCCCACATTTGGTCCTGTGTGCACAAACTTGGTGTCAGGATCTTCTGCTCCATGGGCTCAAACCATAGCAATGCTCATATCTTCTAAGTTCTTCTCCAGAAAATAGCCGTGACTGTGATGTTGATGTCTATGTCATTACAGAGATATTCTAATTCTAACCTGAGTATTTGACCACATTTTCACTGCTGTCTACGTTCCACCATCTAAACAGTCCTGAATGTCTAGACATCTCAATTCATAGCCTTTGGGACTCAAAACACATTCACAGTCTGCCCCAGCTACTGATTTTTTTTTCATTTTTTCCTACAGATGCCCAGTTCATCAATCCATACTACAAATATCCTTTGCTACCAATGATCAACAGGTAATTTAGATGTACCTTACTAAGCAAAGGAAACTCTTTTTCCCTCTGCAGAAATAAACTTTATGAGAAATTTAATTACACCCTATCAGTTCACTATTTTACTATTTCATGTACCATGTGTATACGTAACCTAAATCTCTGGCTTCTTGTTTTTTAATAATGTATGTACCACCTTACACCCATGTTTTTGAAACTATTTATTTTACTTTATAGACCTAATCCTATGTCAATACATAAATATGAATTTTATTTATTAAATATACAATATCTTATTTGTCCACTGATGAGAAAGCCCCATTAAAACAATGTTACTTGGTGGCCCTGAATCAAGGCCAGCAGTTTTCTGTAGCTGTTGGTTTCAAGCAGGAGCCTAAGTGGTATCTTTCTATGGTCTGTTGGCCATTTCAGAACTTTAGAAATGTAATGGTGAATTCATTAGAAAGTAACAACTAAATAAATTTAACGAGAGGACTTCAAGATGGTGACCGGGTAGGCAGCAGAGAGAGAACCTCCCGGAGGAATGCCACTCAGACAAAGGAATATAGGAATATAGCAACATGTGAAGGACAGAAGGAAAGAGGTGGGTATCCTGAACTCAGGAAGGATCTGAAAAGGGAATTGAAGCCCTCAGAAAGACTAAGCAAAACCTCTGCTGGAGGAGAGGATCGGAGATCCACCATTGCACAGTCGGAGGGAGAGGAGAAGGAGGAAATCACCGCTCCAAGCACACCCACGGCCCATGCCCTCAGTCTGGCATTTGCAGCTTCAGTTTTGGAGGCCCACACTCACGGAAGCCTCCCGACTCGGCCAGGGGAGAGCGGAGTTCCGAGAGCTGGTCCAGGGCTGGAGAGAGGAGGGCACAGCCAGGAAAGGAGGCAATGGCAGTCGGGAGCAGTTGTCGAACCCAGTGTGAGAATGCGAGGTTGCAATAGCCAGTGGGACAGAGTCCCCACCCTGTGGCAACCTTCCTAACCAGTGCCTGGAGAGAATCAATGCAACTAGTACAACAGCCCACCATGCCCGGCTCTGCACCTGCCTCGAGGTGGTGGCCCCCTGCCTCTCTGCTGGGTGAGTGGCTACTGGCGGAGAGCAGTGGGAACCTCAGGTAAGCCGCGGCAGTTCCCAAGGATCTGGCCGAGGAGCGGACAGGGGCTCCAGCACCGCAACGGTAGGGAGATGCAGATGGAGGTGGATCGTGTGGCTCCATGCCCTTCTCATTCCAACTTCAGGCAGGAAGCATGAGCTGGGTTGCTGGGACTCAGCTCCCACCCTGAACTCTCTCTGGGAGCGCCTTGAGTCTAGGTGGCTTGAGCAAGCACTGCCTGTTCCTGGCAACAAGGGGACGAATCCACTGTCTTCAGGACTCACCCCAAACTATTAATGTGAGCACCAAGAGGGTCTCCTTACAGCTTGCACATAGGAACCTTGCATGAACCCATAACAACAAAATTAGATGAAAAGCAGCAGACCGGGAGTCTGAAAAACAACAATATACTCTATACAGCAGACCCGAGAAAATCCTCCAACTCCATTCTAGAACTAATCTTTAAACTCAGTTCATACCCTGAACTAACACAGTGAGAATGGGCCAGGGAGATTTCAAGCCCTTATACCAAGCATTGTAAGTTCATCCAATGCCCAGCTGCAAGGGGTGGGGAATGGTAATACTGGAGATCAGGAGGAGGGAGGAGGAGAAGAAAGGGCCTCTGGCATCGAGGCAACAGGACGGAGCCAAACAGGTCACTGAGGGCACCCTGATGGGGTTGCGTGCCCCGTGGCTGCTCCACTGTGGGCCCCCCTGAGGGCTCCCCATGGACTGGACCCGCCCCCACCCATAGCACGGCAATGGAGCAGAGCCAGGCGGTCCACTGTGAGCATAGGTGTTTTTCCACCTCCGACCATGGCGGTTTGTATACACCCATGTATGCTATAGTATAGTCTGAGGTAGCTATATCTCTTCCCAAGGTGAGAGTCCAAGGGTATAGATAAACCCAGGAATACAGTTATTATCACAAGGAAGATGACTGATTGAGTGGTAGGGCAATGGAGATAAGGGAGGAGAAAATTGAATGATCAAATGGGCCATCATCTGTGTAACTGAGTAACACGTGAATGTAACATTATGTAGGACAGCATCCAGAGCTAATTCCCTTCTATGTTCTCTATAATTTGTATTTTCTCAATCGTTTTTGTATTAACAGAAGTGAAGATGATTTTATGTTATGCAGCATCCAGTGCTGATTCCCTACTATCTTCTCTATAATTTGGTATTTCCTTTAATATTTATGTGTTAACTAATGTGAAGATAACATTATGCAATACAGCATCCAGTGTTAATTCCCTACTATGTTCTGTATAATTTTGTATTTTTGATATTGTTTATGGCTTTTTCTGGTTCATATGTCTCCATTCTTTTGTCTTTAAAATAAAAAAAAGAAAAAAAAAAGAAAAATAAAGAAAAATAAAAACCAATGTTACCTAGCAGTTGAGAAGTTTTATCCAAATCATAGGTACCTATGTTTTATTGGAAAGATACACATTTCTTTTCAAACATACCAGCATATACCTCTGATAACCATTTGAAGGTTTCTGGAAGGCATGGAATGTTTTTTTTTTATCACATTTAGCTGTATATTTTATATTCATAAATTATTTATTTTAAAGTTTTAAAATTGTTATTTGTACATGTTTGGAGTACAAAATGAGTATATTCATTGTGGAGAATTTTGACAAAGTCCAACACTCATTCATGATAAAAAAAAAAAACCTACAGAAAGTAGGAATAGAAGGTCTTTACCTTAATCTGATCAAAGCCATCTATGACAAACCAACAGCCAACATCATACTAAATGGACAAAAACTGAAAGCTTTCACTTTAAAATCAGGAACAAGACAAAGATGTCAACTGTCACCACTCCTGTTCAATATAGCTCTGGAGGCATTGGCCAGAGCAATTAGACAAGAGAGAAAAATGAAAGAAATAAGGATAGAAAAGGGAGATGTAAAATTATCATTATTCACAGATGACATGATACTTTACATGGAAGACCCCAAAACTCCATCAAAAAGCTCCTAGAATTAATGAACAAATTACAAAGTCAACACTCAAAAATCAGCACAAACAACAAACACATTGAGAGAGAAGTTAAAGAAATCGTATCTTTCACAATAGCATCCATATTCTTTTAAAAATTCATTTTTAAAAATTTTTTGCTAGTGTCAGATTCATTTATAAGCCTTTGTCAAGTTAATTATGATAGACAGAGCTTAACAGCCAGACTAATAGGCAAAAAACCTCATATAAAACACATAAGACAATTATACTTCATACTTACAGATTACATTTATCTGTATTTCTCTGTGTCCCATAGAATGCTTATCTGCTGTGGTAGCTCAGCATATGAATATTGTGTGCTGGTGAATAAGTGAACTTAGTAGGAGACTTTTGCCCCCGTCTGTCAGGGAGAGAGAATGAAGACCTCATTCGGCTGTGGAGGTTCTGAGGGCACAGATTCATTCTGATTGAGTCAGACACTAGCACCTGTCCTAATGGGTCTTCTAGCTTAATAGAGTTCCTGGAAGAAGTGCTGCCAAAGCTGACCACTTACTGAACCCCAAAGGACCATGAGTCTGAGTGCTTGTGGCTTTTACTGATATCAATCAGGGTAATGGGTGGGGGACTCAGCAGAGCGCTAGGGAAGAGAAACTTTGCAGGCATGGCAGAAGGGAGAGAAACAGAGCGCTCTTGCACCAGGCATGGAGGCCCTGGAATTACCAGTGCAGCATACAGTTTGATGTATGCAAGGCTGAACCTTTACTTCCAGGAAGGTATAACTGTTTTTGAGGGCCGTGACCTCAGCTGAGACATTATATCATGCCTTAGTCCTAGAATCTCACAGAATCCTGCTTGAGCCTCTGTTCCAGCCATCACAGGGGACAATTCTGACCTACAGAAACTCATTGGCACCTCAGCCCAGCTCAGTCACAATCTTTGGACCAATTAAGGGAATTTCTGCTTCTATACAGCTAACTTTGCATATCTCAGTAATTAAGATTGAAGTAAATGTCATGTAAAGTTGACTAGGGGCTTCATTTCTTAGGGGAATGCAGCCACTGGATTCCTGCTTTGCTTTCTGGAAAATCATTCCAATGGTCTTCTCTGCCACGAAGGGAAGGTAGTATTGACTAGTGCAGCAAGGGGCAATCTCTTGAGTTGTATAAAGCACTGAGCATGTGTTTCATGCACTTTCCCTAAAATACACAATTAAAATGGTGAATTAATAACGGAAGCCTTGAGTGAGTTATACACAAAACAATAGCAATAAGTGACAATTGTCAATGATGCTAACCTTTTATACTCACTTTTCTCTCCTTCACTAGGAAATTTATTCTTTTGGCTTGTTACCTTCTTTTAACTGATAAAATGATTTGCTCAAGGATGTAAGTGTGAACTGGTAACTCAATTTTAATGAGATGTAAAAGATCTGCCTTCGAGTCTTAATGCCCCACAGCTTTTCTGACATAAATCCCACTTGGAAACGTGCAGTGCACTTAAATTGCTAATTTAAATAATGTTAAAAAGACCTGAATTTGACACAACGGATTTTTGCATTTTCTTATTAATCAGGAGAGTCATATGGCGCTACTAACACTTTAAAAATACTGCGTGGCTTCCATGGATTAATCTAGATAATTCTATAAGTTTATTGTTCTGTGCTGCACGCTTTCCTTTTAGCCCCACCAAACCTGTTTTAGGGGAGAAGGAGAACACACTGTTGGCTAGAGTTACTTCGTTGTTCATTATCTGTGTTTGGAGAACTGGGACACTGAGATGTTCTTATTTGATTATAGTGTTTTAGTTTAAAGATTTCTCTCTCTGTAAGGACTTTTATTACAAATACAGCTAGACATATATATTATATATATATATATATATATATATATAATTAGACATATATTATAATAAATTATTTCTTTTGTCCCTAGGTAGTTATCTCTTGGGAAATAGGGCTTTTTGTATTGTTGAGCAAGATGTCAAGGAGAGAGTCACAGCAAGGTGGAGTCTTTGGTAAAGTGAAATGTTATTCACCCAGAACAATGGAAAAATTAAGATCTAAGGAGAGCCCGGGGGAAAAATTTCATTATGGATTTGTGAACTTCACTAAGAGTTAAACTTGAAGTCCCTGAGACAGATTAATAGAGAAGCTTCTAACATTTTTTCTGGTAACAAAACATTGTGTATGAAAATATGAAAGGGTAGAAGAATCATGTAAGATAAATGCTACAAAATATTTCAGAATAAAAGGAAGAATACAATAAAAAATAGCAGTAAGTCTCATCAGAAATATTGTCCAGAGAATAGAGAAATGAAGATACGAAACTATTTTCCTCTCTCTAGGGCATCTTGTCCAAAGATCTATGTGGTGTTTGAATGACCATGTTTCCTGAAGTCGTCCTGTACTGACTGGTTACATACCTGTAGAGATAAAAATGATTTTGGATTCCTATTAAGCTAAGGTCAAAGAAAATTTAAACATAAAGAGAAGAAAGAAGAGAAAGATATCCTCCAGTACCAAGAGTCAGTCTTGCATAAGTAATCTTAACTACATTAATAATTCAAGAGTCTCAGGCCAATAACAATGTAATAATTGCTTTAATTTACTAAACAATTTAAATGTTCCCTTACACATTTTCACAAAGTACATAACATTGTGGTTCATGAAGTTAAGTTTTGTTTAATAGGTTGAGCAGTGTAATTTGTTTTCCAATAAAAACATTTCAGCAGAATGTATTTTACAATGCAAGCCAAGGACCATTTATACCCAAAGATTAATCATTCCTAAGTGGAGTTTGTTTGTGTGTGGAGTATGCTGTTTGGAGGAGCAGAAAAGAGAAAACTCTTAAAAAATATGTAATCTTATATTTTAGTTTTAGTTAGCACTGTAGAATTTATACAGCACTTTAGCATATATCATTTTTATGGAATTCTTTCACTGATTCTAGGGTTTACTCAGTCTTTATACAGAAGATTAGAATCCTTTCACTGGTTTATTAGGACTTCTTCATTCTTTTATACAGCAGATAAGATTGTCAGATAGCTCTACAGTTTTCCCAAAGCCACATGAATGAGATGTGGAAGACTTGGGAAGGAAATAGAATACACTTTCTAGCTTCTTGTCTTAACATACTACCTTACTATACTGCCTTTTTGGTCAAGATGCTAGAATCTGTGTACATTAATTCAGCAGGACATTCTCATCATATCTTCTTGGAGACCACTATGAAGTAGCTCTGAGCAGGATTTAAAATTAATCAATTGCTTTTCTATGTTTACTTGTGAGTGTCTCAGGTCTAGGCCCTTTGTCTGGAGATGGGCATCAGACTCATAGTAAGTGAACCTTTATGAGTCACTGGTTCCTGCTGAGGCCTGCACTGGCCTATGAGGCCATGACATCTCAAAGGACAAGACGAGGCCACAGCTGAGGACAGCTGGCTCCAACCGCAGTTAACTAGAGACTGTAACTGCAGGTGTCACATGCCTGTGATGAGTATCAACCTGGCGATAAGATAGTCTTCTAATCAGCATAATTTATGACTCAGGAAAGGCTTTGTACTAACTCACAAGGTCCTGCTCAGGTTCCCATCTGTTCCTCAGTATCTTCTTCCTTTGTTTGAAAACCAAATTAATATGGGCAGCCCAGAGAAGTTCTTTGTCTGCTAGAGAATTTTGATCTTCCCGGAGCCCTAAAATCATACCACTTGTTTCTTTTATTTAACCTTTGCCATCCTCTCTTTGGGAGGTTGTAGGCCTGATCAGACTGTGATAATATCTCTTATCATTTAAAAATTCAAGAGTCATCTCATGCTTCTTAGATAAAATATATTGTCTTCTTAGGAGACAATATATTTTAAATAATGCAGATTTCTCTTTGTGAGGGAGAGAACTACTTATAATGTAAACAGTACTAATAAACATTTTTCTCTCTTTAACTCAACCATTGAAATGAAGTCTTGAATTATTTTGCCAAATAATATACCTAAAATTTAACCACTGGGCATATAGCAGACAAGGGGGAAAGGATACATTTCAAATTTCCAAACTATATAGCATATTTGCCACTGTGGGAAACTACATTCAAAGAAAACTTTGCTTCTAATATTGAAATCAATTTTATTAATGCACATTGTGTGCACATTTGTGTCTCCTCCCATGAAAACACAAACTCAATGAAAGTTAAGGATCTACTTCTTTTTCTATTGCTGTGTAACAAATTACTACAGACTAGAGCAGGATGTCATCTCCTTTCTCTGATGCAAGGTGCTAGCTCAGTGCTTGGAGGGCTATCAGCAGGAGCCATGATGATGGTGGGGGCCTGGGGCTGAGCCATCTCACTTCCCATCCATGCCTCACTCAAGCTACAGCAATATCTGGGGATGAGATCGTTTTTTATCCTGCTATGAGCAAGAAGAAAGAGACTAAGAAGTGGGCCTTTATGTTAGACAAGTGAATGGATGCCCAGGCAGAAGAAGCCCAGACAGAAGAAGCCCATACAGAAGGAACCCAGCATTCAGACACAAAAGAAGTGCAGCCAGAAGCAACTGAGGACAAAGATATGGAAAACACTGATGAGGACAGAAGGAAAAAAGATGTTTCTGAGCATCTAGATGACCTGAATTTCTTTAATCAAGACAAAAAGGAGAAAACAGCAACAACAACAGAAGATATTTTGTATTGGTGAAACTGAAGAGGGTGTAAAAGACCTTAAGGTTGAAGGTGATATCTAAGAGCCAGCTGAACCACAGGATGACGTTGGTGTTATGCTTGGCAATACAAAGAAAAAAAAAGAAGCATGTCAAGTTCCTAGATGAGGGGAAAATATTAGGAAAAGACAAAGCTCTAGAAGATGAAGACAGCAAAAGAAAAAATAAGACAATGGAATCACATGTAGTAACCAGACAGGCCCTGCTTGGACAGGCTTGGAAACTTGACATATGAAAAGCTACTGAATCAAGTGATCAATATAAGAATCCAGGTATGATTGCAGGAGAGAAAAGAAAATTTGTCATGAAATCTCTGCAGGTCATCAGAGTAGGAACCAAGATAACTTCTTTTGTCAGTTTTAAAGATATGTGTAAACTATTACATCGTCAGCCCAAATAGCTCCTTGGGTTTTCTATTGGTACAATAGGGTACAGGTGGTTCTATAAGTGGTAATAAACAACTTGTAATTGAAGGAAGATTCCAATAGAAACAGAGAGAAAATGTCTTAAGAAGATATATCAAGGAATACATCACTTGTCACACATGCTGACCACAGGACAGGATTCTGCAGAAGGACATGCTGTTCTATTTCTTACAGTGTGAAATTTGTCATTCTCAACGCTCCATTGCCAGTATCAAAACTGGCTTCCAGGCTATCACAGCTCCATGCCAAATCAAACTAACTTGCTAATCACCACTGACTTGCAAAGCGTGTTCTGGGGAGCTGGCTGGACCATCAGAGTGAATACACCAGTGTATTAAAAATAAGATAGAATAGCTACAGAGTTCTTTGGCAAGTGGTGGGTTGCTGTGAAATCCTTGTGGATTCTCAAGCTGTTGACATGCTTGTTTCTTACTTTAACAACTGTCAGAGAAACTTGATGGAGTAAGGATGTGCTTTTTAAAGTCATTCACAGACTTCTGTAAAAAGCAAGATAACGTTACACAGAGATTCCATCAAAAAATTTACTACAGACTTATCAAACCACCAAGTTATCTCACACCTTCCTTAGGTCAGAAACCCTAGCACCTCACACCTGGGTTCTCTCCCAGGGCTCCTAATCCTGAACTTGTATCATATAGTTATCTGGTCTCATTCATGCTTAGGGGTGTTAGGCCATGCTCATGTTGGTTAGGAATAGATTTTAGTTCCTTTCTAGGGATGAGAGTTGTTTTCAAAACTAACAGGCTGCCCTCCTGATAACAAGGCCCAGTGCAAAGCCAACTCCTGCCTGTTAACTTTCTACCAGAGAGCACAAAAGCTTGCTGATATTTCTGGTCACTTTAAAAGGGTTAATTTAATTAGATCAGTCCCAACTAGAGTAATTTCTCATTTGTTTACTTCAAATAACTGACTGGGGACTTTAATTTTACCTGCAAAATCCCTTTTGTCATATAATATAGCATGAAAGAAAACAAAATAACTCCTCATACTAACAAGCTTTGGTGATATTTCAAGAATAGGGGAAGACACCAAGTGCCATTCTAGGCAACAGGAGTGTAATGGCAACACTAGAAACTTGCTTGTCACTGAAATTTAGGCTTACATTGACCCACTAGAATGGTTAGCACTCTTGGTTTAAATTTTCACTCTTGAAAAATGATGCCATTCTTCCTATAACAACATTCTGATTTTCTTTTCTAACTTTCCTCTTCTCTCTCTCTCATCCTGTTTTGATCCTAAAGTGTGAGTCCACTTCTCCCATGACTCCTTGTGAACAGTCAACAGGTTCCATTCCCTTACAGAGACTGATTTAGAGACAGACACCTGACAAGAGCAGACTAACCAGAGTGGGTTCTGAAAGTTTAGTGGGAGTTATTGAGAATTAGGATCTGTCTCTTTAACCTGAGAGTATTAGATGGTGTGTGAGAAAAGGGTAGAATTTCCATAGAGGCTGCTGTATTAGACACCTATTAGAGACCTATGTGTTGGTAGGAGTCCTGATGACATTTTTGAGGACTTTCTGGTTGGAAGTCAGGTGTACTTCATGCCTTTCAGTTATGTTAATAGTTATCACAGTTATAACACTACTATCCTTTTTACTATTACTACTATTTGGAAGAAGAGTGTTCCTATCACATACACTAAACAACTTGCAGGTTTCTCTAACAAAGGAAAATGAAGTCCAAGTCTTCTGTGTATGTGAAGATCTGGAACCAGTAAATCTTAAGCAGCACCACAGAGTTTAAACGGCCATCACTGAGCACAACATCTCAATAGGATATGCATCTGCCCTGCAGAACATTCTTCTCCCAGCATTCAAAATGAGGAATCATCCTCGGTAAACAACAAAGATGATGGATGATAATGGTAAGGTGACAGCTATGGAATTTATAAGGCAGACTGACATCCTTCGAGTTCAGGCAGGGTTCCATGATTCAGTTTTGGGGAAAATTCTTTCTGGTTCAGGAAACTTCAGTTTTTACTCTTTAGGCCTTCAGCTGATAGGGTGAGTCCCTCACACATTAAGGAGGGATATCCTTTACTTAAGACCTACTAATTTAAATGTCAATGCATATCTAAAAATGCATTTACAGCATTATCTGCACTAATGTTTAGCCACAGTTTTTCATTATGGCTTAGCCAAAATGACCTATGAAGTTAACCATCCTAGTGAAAATAAACCATTTGATATTATTTTCTTTTTTCTCATCCATACTTTCAAATAAAATGAAGGTATTGATAATAGTAATCTCTTTCTATTATTTCTCACTGAGAAATACTTTCTTCTTTAATCTTTTTAAAATATATTTTAATCATTCTTCCAATAGTGAGGCTAGTCTGATAGCCATAGATGCCAAGATGGTCTAAATGTTATAAAACCTGGGAGTGTCATCTAATTTAACTGTTAGCACAGTGAGCCACAGTGACTCAGCCACAATCTATAAAAAGAAAGAACTTTTGATTCTTAATACAAGATGGTCTTATTTACAGATGTGGAAACAGCACCACAGAATTTGTCCATGATTATCCAGTTTTAAGTTCAATTGGAGCTAGTGTTTGGGTCATCTGAGCTCAGTTGCTCTCTTTCTCCCTCTCTGTAATTAGACATTAAATTATATTATATACACACACACACACACATATGTATACATATTCAGATACATATATAATGATCAGATTGCCACTCTTTATAAAAAAACTTTCCCAGTTAAAAATTATATATATATATATTTATTTACTACTTTTTTCTTGTGTTGCTGGGGATTGAATTCAGGGATTAATGAATGCCAGGCACATGCTTCATGACTGAGATACACCCTAGCTCTTTTTTTTTTTAAATTGATGTTTTCATAGGTTTTATCTTTTCAGAAACTTTGAAAGTTTTTAGAAGATGGATGCCTTAAAATAGGTGTCATATTCTCCGGAGTGTAGGAGCTCAAAATATTTATTTTGTTGAAGAAAAAAATGGGAGCAGGCATTCTGTTCTGGCCCTACTGCTAATATATCAGAGACCTTAATTGGGAGCCAAGTCCTAGCAGGGTCAATTGCCCTCACAGTGTTCTACTCATAGCTTCACTAGAGTCTTTGATCAAGACATGGGATTATTTTCTCTGTAGTGTCTCATTTGTCACTAAATTATGGGGCTGTGTGCTGTTTAAGAAGCCTTTTTTGTCTGAGAAATCCTTGTGTTCCCAGCACTGAGCAGACACTGAGCAGGCACATGAGCTAGGGTCGTTGAAGTAAGAAAAGGGGGAGATGTCTTAGGCAATTTGTATTGCTCTAACAAAACACCTAAGACCGAGTGCTTGACAGAGAAAAGAGGTTTGCTTGGCTCACAGATTTGGAGGCCTGCCCTGGCTGGCCTCGGTGACGGCCTTCTCCTACAGCAGAGCATGGTGGGCGGCAGCAAGTGGGAGAAGTGAGGGGTCTCACGGTGAGAGGAGGGGCAAGAGAGCAGGCAGGACCAGACTTGCTCCATTATGAGGACTCATCATTATGACTCGTCACCACGACTCTAATAACGCTCTTGGGAACTAATTCATTTCCTTGAGATTTACCCCCTCTGCACTCCTCAACACCAATCACTTCATGAGGGCAGTTGTGAGCCAATCACCTCTCACTAGGCCTCATCACACTTTGCGCAGTTACCCTGGAACGACACTTGCAGTGCATCAGCCTTTGTGCGATACACTCCACTTATGTGCAACCAGAGCAGAGTGAGATGAGATGTTTTTAAAACATTAAGTATTGATATTTGGCCTCTAAGCTAGAGCTGGGAAGCAATGATTTTGACAAGTTTCTTTCTTTCTTTCTTTCTTTCTTTCTTTCTTTCTTTCTTTCTTTCTTTCTTTCTTTCTTTCTTTCTTTCTTTTTCTTTCTTCCTTTCTTCCTTTCTTTCTTCCCTTCTCTCTCTCTCTCTCTTCCTTTTCATTTTTGTGACAGGGTCTCTCTATGTAGTTCAGTATGTCCTTGAACTCATCATGCAGCTCAGGTTGGCCTCAAACATGCGATGATCCTCCTGTCTCAACCTCCCAAGTGCTGGGGTTAGAGGTGGGTGCCACCATGCCCACCGCTAACAAGTTTCTGAACCTCAACCCTAGTTTCTTCATTTATACAACAGTGATAACTTTTTCTCCTGAGATGGGACTTCAGTATTTCTCAGACCTGTACTCCTAGGCTCAAGAAATGCTCACGCCTCAGCCTCCTGAGTAACTTGGATACAGGTGTTAGCCAGCACTCCTGGTTCTAAAAATACATTGTGTACTTCTGTAAGATCTACATTAAATGTGTAGTGAATGAATGAGTACTTGAAAAGAGAAAAAAACTTAGCTTTGTCAAGATTAAACATGTTTCTTTTCTGGAGAGATCTCTTGAAATGTTTATATAAACTCCCTGGAGTCTCTTAAAGATTTCATTAATGATTAAATGCACAATAAAATTGGAATGGAGTGAAGTGTGTATGCTTCAGGGGATGCTTCATCTCACCAAATCAATTGATAAATTTTGTTTTCAAAATCCATTTCTGTCCTATTTGGGTATAAAATATTGGGAATCTATGTTTCTAATGTTTGCTTTTCACCACCAAAAAAAATTTCTGAACTATTTTTAAAGACTTCTTATGGCTACATTTTTGCTTATAGAGACAATGTTAGCTGTGAGGGCTTAGAAATTAAAGAGAAAAATAAATTTGACAATTCAGTAATCCCTTGAAAACAACTGTTAATATTTTATTTTGTCACATTCAAAATTCAGTAAAACCTTGAACTGTGAGTAATTTGTTGTGCATGTGTTTCATGAGATGAACAAACATTTCTAAGAAGTTTTAACTTGGTAAACAAGTGGCGCCTTTCAATAGTAGTAGCACAATTTTGGGAGGAGGGTACCAGAAATCAAACTCAGGACCTTGCGCTTGCTAGGCAGGCGCTTGTGCCGCTGAGCTATACCCCAGCTCTCAAGAGGAGTAGTAGTATGTAACATGACTCCAAATGTGACAAGGTCACAACTCAGCCAGTGCCTCTCTCTCTTGCGGTAGGGTTGAGGGTGATGGCCTCCCAAAAGCAAGAGGTTATGGAGATTTTCTATGCAGAGGAGGAGAAAACGGAGCATGAATCCCTCACTTCAAATGAGATTACGGAGATGTGTAACATGTAGGAACAGTGCAAAGTTTCATAGGTAATTACTACCTGAATAAGGAGTGTGCGTGATGAGTCTGTTTAATGACAAAGCAGCGTCCCATTTCCGCAAAATCTCAGAAGAAGGCAAAAGCCATTGTCACTGGACAGGTTCCTTGTTGCACAAAAGGAAAAAGACCCCATTGAACCTGTAGATTACAGTGATTCTATTAGCAATGGTGAGAAGTCGTCCTACACAATAACTCTTCTCTTCAGCATCTCTCTCACACCAGCCACAAGGGCTGTCAACTGCTACTGCAGATTAGTTTATTTTGTGTACTTTTTTTATATTTTGCATTTTAAAAATTATTTTGTATCATATAACAGCATTGTAATCATTTATATGTATGTGCATATATTTTGGTTGTGTAATGAATCATCTGAGTTTCTATTCTTTCCTATGGGGAAATTTGCCTTGATATACAAGTGCTTTGGATTTCAAGTATGTTTCTGGAATGAACTGTGCTCTCAAACCATGGTTTCACTGTACCAAGTACGTGTATGGGAAGATTTACTGTGCATATGCATGTATTTGTGTGAGTATATAGTTACATGAGGTCCATGTGGGTACCATATATTTTATTGAAGAAATTTGGAAAATACAGAAAGGCAAAAGACAGAAAATAATTCTTAATTTTTCCTACTAAGGGCTGGGGATATAGCTCAGTGGAATAAGTGCCTGCCTAGCAAGCTCAGGATCCTGAGTTTGATCTCCGGTACTGCCAAAAAAAAAAAAATTTTTTTTCCTACTAAAAGTTTCCAATCTTGCCTACTAAAATTATTCGAGACATTAAAATATATTTAAATATCCATATTTAAATGTATTTAAAATGTATTTAAATATGGGTATTTATTTTACATATATTTATAACAATAATTGAAGTTAATAATTTATAATTAATATATTTATTAACATTTAAATATGTTTAAATATAGATGGAGCTGTAATAGAGTTCTTCATGGAATATTTGTGTGAGTTTACTTTGGATTCGTATTTCCAAGAGAAGTTTGTTTACTTCAGTCTTAAACTGGTATGGGAGAAGGTATTAGTCTCAGAATAGATGTCTAATTCTGCAAAGGAAAATACAAGTGATTTTATCAGCAAGGAGTAAAATTTGGTAGATAAGCATGGGTAGCCATTCTAGCACCTAGTGTGTTTAAAAAAATTTATATAAGATGGTATATTATATTTGTTTTTTCTTTGCCTGAGTTTCTTTTGAAATGTTTTTCTTTTCTTTTGTTTTAAAATGATACAAAATATGTCCATATTTATGGGATACAGTGTAGTGTTTTGATACATGTATATGTTGTATAGTTATATTGTTTTTGTTTTCTTTTAAATATGTTTCCACTGTATAAAACATATAAGAAAATTTATTATTTAAAAAATTTTAAGCATGTATTTCAATATTAAGAAGATTCACAATGTTATGCGACAATCACCACTCTCATCTCCAGAACTTTTTTAAAAAATACAAAAAAGAAAAAAAACACTCTATACTGAAATTCTATACCTTTTAATTGGTAATCCCACTCCAATCCCCTCAGCCTCTTGTAATGGTTGGTCTACATCTGTCTCTATATGTTTGACTATTGTAGGTATAAGGGGCAATCAGAATATACACAATTGTTTAAATTTTTTAAAAAAATTATTACACTAAAAGACACATTTCATTAATCTCTAAGATTCTCCTTGTCGGGTGGGGAACGGTAATCCTGGAGCCACATGGTCTGGACCCGCCCCCACCCATAGCACGACGACAGGGTGGAGCCGGGCGGTCCGCTGTGAGCATATGTGCTTTCCCTCCCCCAACCATGGCAGTTTGTATACACCCCTGTATGTTATAGTATAGTCTGAGGCAGCTATATCTCTTCCCAAGGTGAGAGTCCAAGGATATAGATAAACCCAGGAGTACAGTTATTATCACAGGGAAGATGACT
>PVLD010026373.1:0-22268 GCA_004027595.1 Dinomys branickii | reverse complement strand
TGAGAGGATTAATTGTCTGACTAAATTTGCATGTCTGTATATGGGTTCATATATTTACACTTCGAAGATATCAATGGATAAAGCAATAACCACTGTTGAGATCATATCACCTTGTCTATAGATTAGTTGTGATTGTACTATTTTTTATGCTAATTGGTGTCTGTTTGTCAATATGTTTTTGTACTTTTATTTTTTTAAATTAAAAAAAAACAAAGCATATCAAACACTTCTTACTATTTCATAGATTTCACAGCTGCGTAATATTAGTACCTACATCAAGCAATCAATAAATCTCTATAGAATATTTATTACATTCTGGGCACTAGAAAATAGTGTTTCCATATCCATATAAGAACCCATAGGCTATTTATCCAGAGGTCAACATTATCTTAATTCCTTTGACACTGATTTATCAGATGACAAATATCAGCTTTCCCCTAGTGTTTTCCTTTTCCTGTACACTCCGTGCTTATTGCCATTGTATGAAATCTAAAAATATTTAGGATGTGTCATTAAGCACAGAGTAGTGTTTATTGATCAATACTGTTGCTATCCAACATGACAGATCTTAAATCGTTACTTTACATATAGAATCACTTTCTTTAGCTAAGTGTGTGTGCTGCAACTACCATGAAATAAGGCTAAATCTTGCACACCCAAAACTATAAAGACATTATTGGCTAAAGCTCTTCAGAATTGATGCCTTCCAAATCCAGAGAGGCAGGTTGAACTTTGCATGGATAATCTTATCGGTACACACTCTTATAGCAGCAGATAACTCCACATTTTTTGTTTCTAGGCAACCAGGAAGACAGTACTATGACAACCTTGTATTTATAATGCAGAATCCTGCTGTCTTCAAGATCATTTATTGCAATAATTTTAATATTTTATAAAGCTTAAGGCCTAAATGAAGCCATTGATTGACTTATAAAAAATAAAGGTTTATGTTTTGCACCCCAGTCATTTGCAGGATTCTAACTATGTGTTAGGCACCATTTAAAGAAAGAAAAATAAGATCATTCCCTAAAAGATTTTATCATCAAATGGGGGAAATTGTAAAACTCATAAACAGATGAATCAAACTGTGATGATAAGTCTTGTAAGACAGTGAATTTTACAGTTCCTAATTTGATTTAGTTGTTGTAAATATTGACTGCCTATTATATGCAGAGGATCCTAGTATAAAGACCCAAACATGAATGGGACATTATTTCTGCCTTCCAAGCATAAATCTAGTGAACAAAGTATATTCCATTCTCAGAACTTTCACATTAATTTTAATTCATTACAACATATGTTACCTGTGTGTGAGATAATGTGAGAAAAACATTACCACTTGACTGCAAGGAAAAGGTTTCTTTAAAGTGATGTATTTTCTCTTCATCTAGCCAAACATTTTTATAGTTCTTGCTACTTCCTTCTTTTTTTCATTTTATTTCGTTAGTATATATTTCTAATTCATGCAGTTCATGTTCATTTGGGGAATGGTTATACATACATATTATGTTTTTATCCCCATACACTGTACTACACGTTCAGATGTAATATATGAGCCCCTTCCTTGATCACCTCCTCTGTTTGAAATTCATCTCCATCCCTTCATCTGCACACATACCCCTTGTTGTTCTTAACATTATACTCCATAGAACCAAGCTCAATGCTAAACCTCCCTCACCCCAACTTGCTGCACACACCAGGCAAATTTAGCTGCTCTGTCCTGCATATACCTACCCCAGTGCTCAGCAAATAATTAGGAAATCTGTGGGCTTTATAAAGAAATGGCTGTGAGCTGAGAACACTGATATCTTACCATTTGTTTTTTTCTCTACTATTCACCTGGAACAACCAAGAAACATTCTCTCTTAGCCATGCATGCATATGAAAGTGAAATACATTTTAAACGGAATCTCTATATATTAGCAATACACAAAGACTGCATTAATTTGGGGGTAAAACATATATATGATTTGCAACCAGAATCATGGAAAGAATTATTTCATGGACTGAGGCACCGCTATATATGATCATTTTCAAACTTTTGCCCCCCGTACCTTTCTCTTTCTATAAAATGTCTGCCTCCCTGCTCCCTACCATGTCTCCTTCACTTTACTCTTGAATTTATTTATATTTTGAGTTTTTATGTCAGAGAAGCCATGTGGTAATTAACTTTCTGCATTGGACTAATTTCACTTAACATTATGGTCTCAAGACCCATCCATTTCTCTACAATTGATGTGAAATCATTCTTTATGTTGGAGTAACATTCCTTCACATAAACATTTCTTCACTCTTAATTTCCTGAGTCTTGTTTATACAAAAAAAAAAAAAAAAAAAACCAGCAGGAGCATCAACAAATGCACAAAATTTATTTAGAAGCCAGAATACGTTGTAATAAATGCAGCCAAAATACAAGTATCCTTTGCCTGTGCTTTGGTATCAAAAAAATTCATGGCTTATATCAGCCCTTTATTGTTCTTTCTTACAGTTCTGTGTCAACAGGATGGCTCTTGGGATCTGTCATGGGATTGGAGTCCAGCAGCAGCTGGGACCGGAGTGATATGACGTTTCACTGGCCTGGCCACCGGGATAACATCCTCCCTCCTCAGCTCCTCCTTGCTGGCTTGATTGCAACACCTGGGGCAGACCTATGTATCTCTGTTACAACCAAGTGGCCTCACTCTGCGGCTAGCTTCCAGCATTCACTCACACCATGGAACTAACTTCCAGAGTGCTTGTGCCAAGAGACCTTGGTGAAATGGTGCAGAGCACCTTGTGATCTTGCATCAGACATCAGGCAAAGTCATTTCTCCTAATTCTACTGGTTGAAAATAAGTACAAGGCCATCTCAGATTCAAGGCAAGAACATGAGTACAAAGTGGTGTGACTCAAGTGTGAGCCATCTGTGAAGACCAGATGATCTAGTGTCTGAGAGTATTTGCTTAGCAATTGCCAGAGCTTAGTTCTAGACCATATATCAGATGGGTGGTGGGTCAGCAGAGAATATAAATGGACAGAACACTTGATGGATTTTATAGGATAATGTCTCACAATAACAATGCATATATTATCAAGCTAAATGAGTTTGACTTTCAATTGTCTATAGTGCAAATCAATAAAATGTATTGATAATTCCTAAACCCTCCTTTTTACCCATAATACCACCATCTTTTAAAAAGTACTTCCATAAGGAAGACAATGAAATGTATTTGCATACTTTGTATTAAAGGTCTTTTAAGAAAAAGAGTTGCATATACTTGAGTTTCATCTCTTTTGCTTTGGAGCAGATTCTAAGTAGCAGAAAAGTGAAAAAAAAAAAAAAAGAAGCATTAAAGAACAACACATCCAAAATATGGTATAGAAAAGCGAAGACAGCTCTTCCTTCATGTGGCTATGAGAACTGTAACAAAATAGGCCAAGATTTGAGTGAGCAAGCCATGTACATCAATGAAAAACAATCTCTCTACCACATCATGAAGATGGTCTTCAACTTTAAACCTTTATATCTCCCTGCTGAAAGAGACTGTGTTGCTTACATTTGAGATCAGTATGACTCTGCATACTAACAATATGACTTATTCCTGCCCTCACTATTTGGTTAGATTTTATAACTTGATTTAGACCTGACTAGAGATATGATTCTGTTGACTAATCCACTTCTGTCTTAAAACAAGGAGACTGTTTGTCAGTTTTTGAATGCTATTAGGTTAATTCAATTCAGAAAGGCTAAATGGTTTAGTGTGTTATTTTTAAGAGGAAAAGTTATTCTGAACGAAAGACAGACAGTAGAGATGTGTGCTATTCCACACCACCAGGAATATCGTGACGTGCTTAGACAAAGACTGCTTACGGAGGTGGGCGCATTGGAGCTCCGGGCATAAATTGGACACCCCCACTACAGTTTTGAAAATCTGATGTGAGAACAGAGTTTGTGGGTTGCCTTAAAAAAATCACATCTTTCCCCCGAGATTATATTAGAGAAAGAAAAAACAGCCTCTCAAATAACTGGGTAAATTGACATACATCAAGCTGGCCTGGGCCTGGAGGCCTCATTAAACCTAAAGATTATTCATCATGCTGTGAGTTTGAATTGATCTTTACAAAACTTTTCAAGATGTCAGCTTAAGCATGCAAGCATGCAGTATTCCAAGAAGTGAGGGTTTAATAGGCTGTATTGATTCTTCTGTAATTTTCAGGAATGCATGTGCTGTTTACAGTCACTAATCCCTCAATGACAAATTTATACCTAGGCTGTATCAACATCCTCTTCTCCCCTGTAACCACATATGGTGCTCCATTGTCTAAGGTGGGCAGTAAATTTCCAACAAAGGAGTTAAACTGGAACCCAGATATTTTGTTGCATTATGGTAGATTTTTTTGATGCATCTTCCTTCATATTAAGTAACAGTGTTCAGATATTTCACTCTAGCAATAATCTCACTACAGCCCTTTTTATTACTGGTTATTTGGGATGTGAGATATTGGTTACTTCTGATCAGAA
Organism: Dinomys branickii; assembly: GCA_004027595.1. Classification (NCBI taxonomy): domain Eukaryota; kingdom Metazoa; phylum Chordata; class Mammalia; order Rodentia; family Dinomyidae; genus Dinomys; species Dinomys branickii. The sequence continues at coordinate 17,767 of PVLD010026373.1, read as the reverse complement.
AATAAGTATTTTGTGCTAAAAGAGGCAAGTGGATCTGGATCTGTCTATGGCAACAAAACATATTAAGTCACTGCATTCCAGTGAATATTAACAAATCTGTCATTGTGGAGAAGCAAACAGGGCCAAGAAGACTGCAAAATGCTTCCTTTCCACGTGCATACTATGTGAGGTAAGCAAGAAATTAAGTTGGAAACTGACGATGGAGCAGAGAATTCAGCTGACAAACTGTGGAGGCCTGGTTGTCCTGGTAACTGTACCACTTCCTCATAACAAGGACTCCACAATGAGAAAAAACTTAAGCAAATGAAGTAACTGGGAAACCAAGGTAGCGCGTTACATACTATGGACCAAGCAATGGCAGATTACTCACAGTGGCCTTTTGATGTATGGCCCTTAAGTTTAAGAATGGTTTTTGCAGTTTTGAAGTATTGTAAGAGCAAAATGAAAAAAGAAAAGGAGGACAAAAGTATATGTAGTTCAAAAGTGCTAAAATACTTACTTCCTGGTCCTTTAAACCCTGGTCTACATTATCGCACTATGGGGGAGGCCTGCAGAGGGATTTAAGAGAAGGTGGGGAGAGGTATGCATGGGTTTGCTTACTGCATGTTTGTAAGCAAATGACTTAGATATTGCACGCAATGAATCCAGTTGTAGCCAATCTAAAGAATCCTTCAAATATTTGTAGGTTCAGGAGGCCTGAGAATAGTACTTGGATAGATATTGTGGATTATGTTTTTAAATTCCTTCCTCATGTCTCCTTAGTGAAGCCTGGAAACTCCTTGCAGCTAAGGTTCTGGACGTGAATTAGATTTGATGTTTTGATGCCCTCAGATGAGATCTGAAATAGAAGCCCCACTCATCCTATCAGGCATGGTCAGGGTAAGAAGGCAGGGAAGGCTGTGTTGAGGAGAGTGTCGAGAGTTCTCTGAATGCGTAACCCAATGGTGATCGCAGTAATCCTGAAGGCAGCAGTGGCTGACAGAATTCTGTCCACTTGGTTCACAGCTTGCTCTCTCCTTATAATTCTGTACATATCCATAAATCCCTTTACCGAATGGCATTCTCTATGAAAATAGAGCAATTTATGTTTCTAACTCTACTTTAACCATGAGTCAACTGCTATTATCTATCCCCTTCATAATTTTAGGAAAGATAGAAATGCTCATCCTCCCTAATAACTTGAGTCAAAATTATGCCACTTTGCCTAAGTGCTGGTGCACTCTGTCATGCCAGCACTCCGAGATGCTAAGCTGAGCGTCACAAGTTTGAGTTCAGCCTGGGCACCTTAGAGAATTGGTAACGCCTTGTTTCAAAATAAAAACAAACAAAAAGGACTGAAGATGTAGCTTGGTGTGAAGGTCAGTGGTGGAATCTAGGAAGTCTGTGCCGGCCGGATGAAGATCTGTGCCAGCAGGCTGAGGGGTCTGCACTGGAGCCAGGAAGCAATGCACAAAGTAAGAACCAGAGCCCCCCCAGAAGGTACCACAGCCATCCTCAGAGACAGCGAGGTCCCGAGCTCCTCCACTGATGAAGACAGCTGAGTTCCCATCAGGAAAGCCAACGCAGCAAGCTGCTTCAGGAGACTGAGCTGTGCACCTTCTTTCCTTGCAGAGGCAGAAAGTGATGTTCAGAGTGAGGACCAGAGCTCCCACAAAGTGAACCGAAGCCATTCTCCGTGTCAACAAGGTCCTGAGCTCCTCAGAGGATGAAAACAGCCGAGTTCATAAGGAAAGCCAGCAGGACGAGCTCCTCCAACAGAAGCAACAGCTCCTTACAGCTTCTACCAGCTCCCAACAGCCTCTCTACTTTTTATGTAGTTCTGCTTTTTATGCTGCTGGCAACAATCCTCAGGTGGGCCTCCCACACCCAGCATCATGCTTACTAGGTTCAGCTGGGGGTTATAAGTTGACCATCAGTTGTCAATCCACTACAGATCATTATAGTATGTTTTGTCATTTCTTCATTCAAAAAATACTGACCATCTACCTGTACCAAGAAATATGCCCAAAACTGGAGAGACAGTGAAGAGAGAACAGAAACACACCTATGCCTGCCATGGTGCTTAGCTAGCAGCCCTGAACATGTGGTCAATGAGAGAGAAAAACCCATCACCATTTCCCATCACCACAGCACAAAACAAAGCACAGAACCTTCCCAGTGACCACACTTTTACCAATACAGTGGGGACTCCTAATAGTTATGAAGACTATAGAAAACAATCATTATCTAATTAGTGTTATAAGGCTAGGAAAGTAGTACAGTAGCCATGTAATAATGGGAAGTTTTTTCTTTGTGCTTCACACTTCACTCTCTATTGCCTTGCTTATAAACATAAAATTTGTACCAATTATAAGGCTTCACACATCTCTTCTTCTTAGATGGAATGTTGGTAGGGGTGTCATTTTCTGATTCACCTTGTTAGTACCTCTAATTATGACTCAGAGATTAAAATTCATGTGAAGAGAATGGGCCAGGTACTATTATCCAATTAAGAAAGCATTTTATCATGCTCAACATGTCCCCTAGATTAATGCTGGGCAGGTGATGGTTCCATATGTAGTTGTATATCAGAAATCATTTAATTCTCCCACAAAGACAACAGCAAAAATCAAACTACAATTCTGGGGGACAGAGCATTTCTTAGGTAAGCTCATGACCACCTGAGGGCATTTATCAATTCTGAGTGGGCTGAAGTCTCCATGGGGGGTGGGGCAGGGTGTGGAAGAAAAACTTGAGACCACAAGGGACTGGAATCATAAATTCTGCGTGAGGAAGCTTCTCCCAAAGGACATTTGTTGAGTTTTAGAGCTACATTGGTGGCCAGAGGGTTAAGGAGAAAGTTTGTAAAGGCCGTAGTAAGTGTCCAAAAGTCTCACAGCTCAGAGGAAACACACACTGGAGCAGGAGCCTTCCTGTTCCCATGTGAGTATCCACCTCAAAACAGTCACTATATTTTGAAGCACTGAGGACTGGAGTCTGGAGCTCAAGTCTAGGGAAATGAGGACAGAGTTCAATCGTTTGAAAACTTGTAAGAATACAGAGGCAGACATTTGTAAGGCACTTCATCAAACACGGGGGGGGGTCCTATGGGGAGGAAAACAAATAAACTCTCCCTCCTGAAACTACCACCCTCCTGAGTCCAGTCCAGCTTCTGATGGGCTGAAAATGATCAACTTCTGTCTTGGTTCTTTCTCCGTTGCTATAATAAAATATCTGAGACCAGGCAGTTTATAAAGAATAGAGGCCTTTCTTGTCAATGAACTAAGAGAAATTGTAATATAACTGTCTTAACTATTATATATACATATATATATATATACATATATATATATATATATATATATATATATAGTTTTTCTCTTTTCTCATTGGAAAGAAAGGTTTGTGCTGCTATTGTTTGGATAGTTAAATGCTGATATCTTGTACTCCAAATAACTAATTTAAAGGTAACAATATGTAGTGTATTAACCATTGTTGCCCTCCTACTGTCTGATTTTGAAATTTTATTTTTCCTCTTTAAAATAAAATAAATAATAGAGGCTTATGTAGCCCACAGTTCTGAAGCCCCCCCTCCTTCCCTCTACCCCTCAGTGTCTCCCTCTGTATCTCTCTCTGTCCCCGTCTCTCTCTCTCTCTCTCTCTCTCTCTCATGCTATGTACCACAGACCGGCGGCAAACTTGCTAACCTCCTGTGTCATCCACCCAAGTGCTGGCGTTACAGGGATGCACCACTATGGCTGCTCTTTCTTCCTCTTCTTATAAAGCCACTAATTCCTCATGGGCCCTCCTCCCCTCAACTCACATAATCCTAATTACCATCCAAATGTTCTACTTCCAAATATCACTATAGGGATTGGAAGATTAAGTTACCAACACGTGAATTTGGGGGATGTATTCAAACCACATCCACCCATAACCCTACATGCCTAACAGAGGAACATGGGAGATCACTCCAGTGAATGATAACGTCACCTGGAAACCTTAAATTTAAATGTCTATGCTCTAATAACAATTACTAATAGCAAAAATATATGAATGGCTATGAAAATTAGGCAATCAGAGTAGATCTACTGATAACACAAACAAGAACTTTACAATAATAACATGTCTCTAAAGTGCGGATAACTCAGCTTTCCGCTTGGGTCTGGCATGTAAGCAGTCTGTCATCACGCCAGTTCACACCGCAAAAGAAAAGTCTAAACAAACTGAAAATCACTGGCTCCACCTATACCCATCAGAGAACTAAGATCACAGCGCAGTCCGCTACCCGAGTAACTGGCGGGACACTCAAGGAGATACAGAGAATTACAACTAACTAGAGACGAAACCGCCGCCAGAACGAGTACTGAGGGAGAAACACCTATACTGTTATTGAAAAGTTAGTAAGGGGTGAGTGTGCGCACAACTGAGCATTAAAAGCCTAGTGAGCCCCCTACGGGGAAGACATGCTGCCGTGAGTTTTATCAGGAGGAGCCCTACCAGGCTCTGCAAGTGAAAGTTGGAGAGAAATTCCCACATGATACTGGCAGTTTTAGGGGACTGTAGTCAATTTTTGAAGTAAACTTAGAACAGTCTATTCTTTCAAAGGCCTGCCCCTGAAAGAAACTATTTCAACAGAGTCAGTCCAACCTGGAGCACGAACAAAAACTAGCTACTTCGATCCCTAGTACCGCCAAAAAAAAAAAAAAAAAAAAAAAATTGGCTGGGGATATAGCTCAGTGGAATAAGTGCCCGCCTAGCAAGCACATACTCCTGAGTTTGATCCCCAGTACCGCCAAAAAAAAAACAAAAAAACAAACAAACAAACAAAAAACTAGCTACAGCTTTCTCTGGCCTTTCACTTTGGTAAAGCAACGCACCAAGCTCTAGCCACCCCACCATTCCTGTCTCACCTAAGGGGGGCGAAGACTAGGGGACACTTGCAAAGATCACAGCCCTGGCACAGAGGTTCCCTAAAGGCCAGAGATCTAACTGTAGAACTGCACTGCTTCCCTTTACCTCCACTTTAATGAAGCTTTTGTATAATAACAAGGCAATACAACTAAAGAACTACACAACAGACCTAAAGTCTCTCAGAAATTCCAAAGATAACAAAGAAGGAAAAAAAATCAAGCATATCAGGGGACCTGACATCTAAAGCTATAGCAAACTAAACACAACCCAACCCTGACCAGATAAACATCCTCTTTCCTATGGCTCCTTTTATCCAGTATATCATGTGACTTTCTACGACAACAGAATTACAAGGCATACTAAAAGACAAAAATACAATTCAAAAGGGCAGAAAAGGCATTGGAACCAGACACACATGGGAGCAATACTGGAATGACAAGAGAGATTATTTAAAACATCTATGATAAATATGCTCAGGGATTTACTGGAAAGAGTAGGCAATGTGCAAAAACAAGAGTAATGTAACCAAAGAGAAATGCTAAGAAGTAAATCCGAAGTACATACTAGAAATCAAAACCACTGCAACAGAATTGAAGAATGCCCGTGGTGACCTCATCAACAGGCTGATCATGGACAAAGAAAAAGAGCTTGAAGAAAGAGCAACAAGAACCCCTAAAGCTGAAATGAAAAAGAGAAAAAGCGAATGAAGAAGATGGGGAGAATAATCCCAGAACTATTTGAATAATTATAAAGACTATAATATATGTACAATAATATTCCAGGAGAGGAAGAAAGGAGATAAAAATGAATGCAAGAAATATTTAAAGCAATGGTGAGAATTTCATAGCATTAAGATTTAATGGTAGACACAAAATCACAGGCTGGAAGCTCAGTTAACACTAAAGAGAATAAATAACCCCCAAACTCTACATCTAGGTATTCACATCCACAGTGAGGAAAAAGGGAGAGGGGGTGAAGAAAAGATCTATTTAGAAGGCTAAGGGCAATGTCTTTTTTGTTGAAAAGCCAGCCAAGAAAAAAAACCCTTTCCTATAGATAAGCAAAGATAAGAACTGTATCAGAATCCTTTTCAGAAACCATAAACCAGAAGTGGAATTAAATGTTAAAATGTTGAAAGAAAAAGCCACCAATACAGAATTCTGTATTGATTAAAATTGTCCTTCAAAAGTGAAAGAGAAAGCTGTTTAGACAATGAAATAGAAGAATCCATCACCACTACATACCTTGTGAGTAGTGCTGGAAAATATGTTTCGGAAAGAAAATTACATTCCAGAAACTTGAATGCAACATCTTTTTCTTATGTTCAAAATAATAGCAACAGTGCATTTGCTGATTATAGCTTCTGGATGTAAAATGGGTGACAGTTGTTCTAAGAAATGAAAAAGAGAAATTGGGGAATACAGTGTTCTAAGGTGCATGCATACCTAGTGCCCAGGAAATAGGATAGTATTATAACTGAAAAAGTATGAGGTGCAAATGTACACTATTAGTTAAAGGTCAACCACTTAGAAATAATAGTGACAATAATACTAACAATTGTTTTTAAACAATTGATATGCTTAGAGAAAGGAGTAACCGTAAAATGTTCAAAAATATCAAAGAAGTCAGAAAAATAGTCAAGACAAGGAAAACATAAAGAACAATGAACTGAACACATTAACAAATATGGTAGATACTAAAATATAACAGTAGTCCCCTTAAATGTCTATGCTCTAAAAAAATTAGTTAAAAGACTGACACATTCAGATTTGATTTTGTTAAAAACCTATCTATATTATCTGCAAGACTCCATTTTAATTATAAAGGCAATGATAGATTAATAGTAAAGGAATGCAGAAACACTGTCAAAAGACAGCTGGAATAGCTACCTTAATTTCAGAAAAAGCAAAATTTAGGGAAAAACTGGATAAAATTGCAAAAAAAGACATTATTGAATCCACAGTTATGATGGGAAGCTTCAGTGCTCCTGTAATTAAACAGAAAAATAAATAGTGGTAATTTAACTTCTTCCTTTCCTATCCTTGTTCCTTTTATTTCTTTTTCTTGTCTAATTACTTTGGCTAATGTTTCAAAAACTATATTGAACAGGAAAGATGCTAATGGACATCCTTGTCTTGTTTCTGATTTGGGAGTGAAAGTTTCATTTTTTTGTCCATTTAGTATCATGCTGGTTCTTTGTTTGTCATAGATGGCCCTTATAAGATTGAAATAAAGGCATTCTATTCCAATTTTCTGTAGGATTTTTATTATGAATGAGTTTTGGACTTTGTCAAATACTTTTTTTCCGTATCTATTAAGATGATCATATGATTTTTGTCTGTGACTCATCACTTGCAGATGATATGATACTCGACATAGAAGACCCCAAAAACTTCATCCAAAAAATACATAGATGAAATAACCGAATTTAGTAGTGTAGTTGGATACAAACAACTCAAAAATCAATAGCATTCCTACACACTAACAACAAACACATTGCGAGAAAATAAAGAACCAACACTTTTTGCAATAGCATCAAAAAAAGTGAAATACTTAGGAAACAACCTAACAAAAGAAGTAAAAGATATATACATTGAAAACTACAATACTGTGAAAAAGGAGATTAAAGAGAATATCAGAAAATGGAAAGATATCTCTTATTCTTGGGTAGAAGGAACCAATATAGTGAAAATGGTCATGCTCCCAAAATGGTTATACAGCTGGGGATATAGCTCAGTGGAATAAGCGCTTGCCTAGCAAGCGCAGGGTCCTGAGTTCGATCCCCAGTACCACAAAAAAAAAAAAAAAAAAAAAAGAAATACCAAAATGGTTATACAGATTTAATGCAATCCCAATCAAAATGCCATTAGCATAACTCACAGAAGTAGAGAAAACATTTCTAAAATTCATTTGGAGCCAGAAGAGACCTAGAATAGCAAAACCAATCCTAAGCAGCAAAGGTAAGGTGGGAGGCATCACAATCCCTGACTTGAAATTATACTACAAAGCTACTGTGATAAAATCAGCATGGTACTGGCAAAGAAACAGATCTGAGAATCAGTGGGACACGTTAGAAGTTGTAGAAACAATTCCAAACACAGTAAGCCACCTTATCTTTGACAAAACAGCCAAGCAAATGCGCTGACAAAAAGATAGCCTCTTTAATCAATGGTGCTAGAAAAACTGACTCTATACATTCCTAACACTAAATGTAGACCCATGTCTCTCACCATACACTAAACTAAAATCAAAATGGATCCAGATCTAAACATTTAAGCAGAAACACTAAATCTGCTGGAAGAATAGGTGGCGCTCCTGCAGACACTGGTGTAGGCAAAGACTTGATGAACAAGGCCCCACTCACACAGGAGACAGCACAAAGAGTCAACATCTGGGGTCTCATCTTATTAAAAAGCTTTTGCACAACAAAAGAAACCACCAACAGAGTAAACAGACAATCCACAGTGTGGGGGAAAAAAATGCCAGCTGTTCATCAAAAGACTAATACCTAGAATATATAAAAAATCAGATCCCCCTCAAATTTAAAGACCCAATTTAAAAATGGACATCTGAAATTAGTAGATACTTCTCAGATGAAGTAGAAATGCCAAATAAATATTTGAAAAAGTGTCCAACATCACTGGTCATTCAGAAATGCTAATTAAAACAACACTGAGATTCCATCTTACTCTAGAAAGAATGGCTGTTATCAAGAAATCAACCAATAACAAATGCTGGAGAAGCTGAGGGGAGAAGAAACACTTCTCCCCTGTTGGTGGGAGGGTAGACTGGTGCAACCACTGTGGAAATCATTGTGGAGATTCCTCAAAAAGTGAGGATTAGGAGTGCCATTTGACCCAGCTATTCCCCTTCTAGGTATCTTCCTGGAAGAATTAAAAACATCATCCCACAGAGATATAGGCACACCCATGTTTATAGCAGCACAATTTGTAATTTTGGGAACAACCCAAATGCCCACCAACTGAGGAATGGGTTAAAAAGATGTGGTCTTTCTATGCAGTGGAGTACTACTCAACTGTAAAGAAGGATGAACTTGAGACTTTTATATCTAAGTGAATGCAACTTGAGACCATATTCATAAATGAAATAAATCAGACTCACATGCGTAAACACTTTATTGTCTCCCTGGTGTGAGAAACTAAAAGAGTTAATAAGAACCAAAATGTACAATAGATACTATGAAAGTGAAGGAAATTATTCAAAAGGAAAGAGGAATTAGGGTGGGGAAAGGAAAAAGGAAGGAAAATAAAAGGGAAAAAATTTTAAAATGGAAACAAAGCTTTGTAAATAGGGAGGGGAAAGGGATTGTAAGGAGGAAAGGGGATTGGGGAAAAAAGAAATCAAAATATATCATGTAGGGTACGAATTCCCTGTGATGCATGGAATCATTATGCATATCTAAATTATACTAATAAACTTAATAAGAAAAACTTAGTAGGAATATAGCTAAACTAAACAGCATCATCAATCAACTAGATCTTATACCATTGATAGCCTGTTTCATCTAATAGAATCAGCAGGCATTCTTCTAAGCACACTAGGGCCACTCACCAAGTTAAGCTACATCTTAAGACATAAAACACACCCTAACAAATTTCAAATCATACAAACTATGCTCTCAGGACATAGAATTGAATTAAAAATCCTTAGCAATAAGATAGCTGGAACCCTCAAAATGTGTGGACATTCAGCATCATACTTCTACATAACACCTGGGCAAGGAAAAAGGCAAGAGAAATTTTAAAATAATTTGAACTGAGCGAACATGAAAGTAAAACCCCCCTAAATTGTGAGATATAGCAAAAGCAGTTCACATAGGGAAATTTATAATATTAAATAAATTTATTAGCAAAGAAGAAAGCTAAAATAATAATCTAAGTTTTTACCTTAGAAAATTTAAAATGTAAAATGAGCAATATAGATCTAAAGAAACCCAAAGATATAATAAAAATGAGAGAAGTCTAAATTGAAGACAGGGACACAAAAATCCATAAATAAAAGAATTTATGTATTAAGATGATTAATAAAACTGAAAGCCCCTCGATAGTCTAACCAACAAATCTGACAGAAGGCACAAGTTACTAAGGTCAAATATGAAACGGAATATCACCAGTCATCCCATGAATACTAAATGGAGACTAAAGTAACAATATAAACAACTTTGTGTCCACCAATTAGATAGCTTGGACAAAATTCACTGAAAGGCACAATCTACCAATCCTCATACAAAAATAGGTGATTGGAGGATGTGCATATCTGTTAAAGAAAAAAACCAAATTTAATAAATTTCCAAAAAAGAAAACACCAGGCATAGAGGAGTTTACTGATGAATTCTAATTCAAGGAAGAAATTATACCAATTCTCTACAATCTTCTAAAAAAAGAACCAGCATGAATACTTACTAATTCATCGTATAAGGTCAGAATTACCATAACATCAAAATGAAATAAATGCATTACAAGAAAGAGAAGCTATAGATCATCCTCTCTTATGAACACAGATGTGAAAAATCCTCAGAAAAACACTGGTATATTGGATCAAAGCAAGCAAAGCATTACAGGCAAAGCAAATATATCGCCACAAAGTGAGTCTGATTCTAGGCATACTAGGGTAGTTCAGTATTTGAAAATCTATTAATGCAATTGATCGCATCAATCATCTAAAAACCAAAAATATATACAGTCATACCCATAGATATAGAGAAATTATTCAAGAAAATCAAGTACTCATTCATGAGTTTGAAAAACTCTTAGCAAACTGGGAATAGGAAAACTTTCTTGACTTCATTAAACAAAACCCCGAAGTTAACAACAATATGAAATGATGAGAAAATAGAAGCTTTTTTCCTTCCAAAGGTTGGAGGAAGACCACGATGTACCCTCTCCCGGTCCTATCCAACATCTTACTGAAGTCCTAGGAATGCAAAGAGACAATTAAGAGACAGGAAAATACACAGATTGAGAAAGAAGAAATGACACTGACTTCTTTTATAGCTAGCACTGTTATCTACAAAAATCTCAATGAGTAAATCTAAAAATTTCTATAACTAATATGTGACTATAGCAAGACTGCAGAATATAAATTTAATATTAAAATCAATTGCTTTCCTATATACCAAAAATGAATAATTGGAATTTGAAATTAAAAACATAGGATCATTTATATTAGTATAAAAAGATTGATACAAATCTAATAAAACATATAAAAGCTATGTAGGAAAATTATAAACCTTTAATGAAAGAAATCAAAGAATAAGTAAATGGAGAAATACTCCACGTTCATGAATTGAAATAATATTATTGGGATGTCAGTTCTTCTCATTTGCCCTATCCAGTGAAATTCCAATGAAAATCAAGTTACGTAGGGGATATATGTAAATGAACTCATCTTTATAGGATGAAGGACTCTGAAGAGCCAATATAAAACTGAAGAAGAAAGTCTGATAACTAACACCACTCAATTTCAAGATTTCCTATAAAGTTTTAGTAATCGTGACAATGTGGTTTTGGTCAAAAAATAGAGAAATAGATCAATGGAACACAACGGAGAGCCCAGAAATAAACCCACATAAATATCAACTGATAGTTAACAGGGGAGTAATGACAGCTCAACAGAGAAAGGATACTTTGTAGAATAATTGGTATTGGGGCAATTTGAACTCACTTTCTAAGTCTCGACAGTCCATATACCTCTCACAAACATCAAGTGGAAATGGATAGTAAACCTAAATATACAGTGTAAACCCATAAACTCCCAGAAGATAGCACAGAGGAAACCCTAGATGACCTTGGTTTTTCAATGACTTTTTAGAAACAGCATCAAAAGCAAGATCCGTGAATGAATTATTAAGATTTTGGACTTCATTCAAATGAAAAATCTGCTCTGCTAAGATGCTGGCAAGAGAAAAGAGGAGGGTAGGTTGGAAGAAAAATCTTTGCAAGATAGATCACTGGTCCAGAATTGCCATCCGGTCACCATCAGTACAAAGAACTGAAAGGAAAATGACTCCGTGTTAAATATGGCCACATACCTGAGCAACCACCTCATCAAAGATGTGCATATGGAAATTATACAGGTGGCAAAATCCTCACCCTGAGCCATTAAGGAAATGCTAACCAGAACTAAATGAGAAACCACTACACACCCATCAAAATGACTAAAGTCCATAAAATTTTGAATATCAAATGCTGGATTGGAAATGGAGCAAAAACAACTCATTTATTGTTGACATGGATGCAAAATGTTACATCCACTTTGAGGCAGACAATGTTTTATAACCTACATGTACTTTACCATACAATCCAGCAATGGTGCGTGTAGGTATTTACCTAGATGTGTTAAAAACATGTTTACCAAAAAACCTACAAACATCAAAAACATATTTCTTCTATAATTGCCAATTACTTAAAGTATCCAAAATGTTTTTCAACAATTAAATAAACTGTGGTAGCTCCATACAATGAAATATTATTCTGCAATTAAAAATGAGTTTTCAAGCAGAAAGATATGCAGGCACCCTAAAAGCATATTGTGAAGTCAAAGAAACCAATCTGAAAAGGTCATGTGTCTAACTATTTGTCAGGACTCTAACTATAAGACAACTGCAAAAGCAAAACTAAGAGCAGTGGTTGCCAGGGGGCTCAGGGGAAATATCATCTGCACAATTTTCTGAAGACCTAAATTGTTCTAACAATTAAACATTACTGAAACACCGCTGGTAAAATATATGAATATATGCTTTATACTAGTAATTATGCTCACTTACTCAAATTGTTTTTGAAGTTGTATTTCTAAGACATTCTGGGTTGGAGGATCATCACCAATAGTAAAACAGAACCAACATTTATTGAGAGTTAATTATATGCCAAGTCAACTACTAGACAGAAGTGTCCAATTGTAATTTCCAAGCACTACTTGTGGTACATTGTAATCTTTCTGTATCTTTGCACTGTCTTTAATGGTAACAGGCATAAATTTTAAAAGTGATTTATAATGTTTCTAGTGTGGTTCATATTTACTCAAATATTTTTCAGCTTGTTCTTTTTCAAGTGCTGAAGTTCCTTAGTTATTAGTCCATGTAATTGTTTATTTGCTCAGAAACATTTACATGAGATGAAAAATACATTTTTAACGTATGCTACAAAAAGAAACAGTAACTAGTAAATATAAATTATGGTGCTCATACTAGAGAACTTAAAAACAAATTATATTACCTACATCTGTACCTACAGTGCTTCATATCTACTTGCCTTTTTTCTTCTTAAGCAAAATTCAAATGTATAAATGCTTGGATATTTAGGTGTTAACCCCAGGATATATAGCATATACTGTCTTAACAGCTCTGAAGTTTTGGCTACAAATATTATCAAAGTCAATTATGAGTTATACTCAATTACTGACTAGAAGTTATTAATACCTTTTTTTTCAAAACTTAAAAATTACCTATAATTTTCCAGGTCTTTGACAAAAAAATACTGGTTAATTTACATGTATGATTGAAATGCTTTCAGTATATAATTCTGGAAAATGGAGAAAATTCAGAAAAGAGCCACAGAAACTATTAGGGCCCTAAAGTTAATAAATAAATAAATAAATAAATAAATAAAGGCAAAAATGTAGATTTTTGGTGAGGAAGGAAGAAAAGGTATTTACTTTTCTGTGAGGGCAACTGACTTAGCATTTTTAACCATTTTTCTCATTCACAGCATTAAAGAGAAAAAATATCAAGGGAGCTTTCCAGTTTATTCTCAAATTTATAGAAAAATTTCCAAGACTATATGAAGAACCTTTCTTTCTTCAAATAATTGAGAACAAGTTGCCAACCTAATTTCCAAATCAGCCCCCAAAAAGTGTTTACTTCCCAAAACCAAGAATTGCAGGTTGACAACAATCAGAACGTGAACACTGACCCATAACTAATGTCCAGCCTCCTAATACTCTCCTTTCTCACAAAAGGACAAGAGTTCACAGTCATGGGTTACATTTATTTGTAATGCCTCTTTATGGCCCATCAAGGATGTTTCTCAGTCATTCCTTGATTTTTATGATCATGTCATTCTGAAAGATCACAGGGCCGTTATTTTGTAGACCATTATTTAATTTGGATTTGCCTGATTTTTTTTATAATTCTATACTGATAATACATCTTTGGTAAGACTGTTAGAGAAATAATTCTTTCTTCTCTGTGAAGCCTGTCAGGTGACACTTGATTTTGATTCATCCTACTACTTTGAACATTCACACTGATCAGTTCATTAACATGGGGTCAGCAGGCCTCTCCCCTGTGAAATTATGTTTTTCCCCTTTGTAATGAATAATTATTTTGTACGCAAGTGTTTTGAAGTTATGTACCATTTCTGGTTGTCACTACACTGTTAATGTACTCATATATGTCAATATGATCTCACCATTTTCTATTTCATCTAATGGACTAAGATCCATTACTGTTATTTCATTAACTTTTCTAAAATATAATTACATAGCATAAAAAAGTTGCCGTTCTAAATGTACAGGTTGATAGGTTTTTAAAAATGTGTGCACCCATACAACTACCACTCCAATCGACATGTTGAAAATTTTCATCACTTCAAAAAGTTTCCTGGCAGCCCCTGGCAGTCAGCCCAGCTCTACTAACTCACTGATTTGTTCTACCACAGAATATATTGACTTTGCCCCTTCGAGATTTTATATGAATGGAATCATACACTAGGTACTGAACACGTAATTGTTCTAAGACTCATTCGTGTTATTGCAAACATCAGTTGTTGCTACCCTTGCCATTGCTTAGTATCCCAATGTATGGATGTACAACTTCCTATTCTCTTTTAAACAAAACTGCTATGAATATATGTGCCTATGTCTTTGAATAGACATACGTTCCTGTAATGACTGGTATATTGTGTCAACTTGAGTACTTTAGAAGTTTAACTAAGTGACTCAGCAGGGGGCCAGGGTCCTCACTTTGTAAACATCCTCATCCTGTGCAAGAGGAGGGCCCTGGGATGGTGTGAGCGCTGCACCCACCCTAGGGGGTGGTGGTCTTCTTATAACACAAGGGAGGAAGAGGCTTGTACTTCCCTCGTCTTTGCTCTTGCTGCCTTTGCTGTCTTCCACTGCCTTGAACTGTTGCCCCTGTGCCAGGCCACCCTGCCATGGAGCCAGCTGATTATGGACTGAAACCTCCACAAACTGTGAGCTAAAACACCTTTCCTTCCTTAATTTTGTGTGTTGGGTTATTTTGTCCTAGCAACAAGAGAAAACTAATACAATTCCATTCAGTGTTTATTGAACCCTGTAAGACATTGTCAAATTACTTTCCAAGTTAATCACAATATTTCTCACTCTTACCAGCAACTATATGAGAGTTCAAGCTGACTTAAATCCTCACGAACATTTAAAGTTGTTCACTCAAAAATTATTCATCTCGCTATGGCTTTATTTTGCACTTCTCTGATAACTAATGATGTTGAACATCTTCTCTGGGGTTCTTTGGCCATTTTGTACACTTTCTTGAGTCTTTTTATAGTTTTTCCCCATCTTTGTTAGGCAAATAATAATACTACCTTTTAAACATCTTTATAAGTTATACATCTATATGCATAGTGAATTTATGTGTGCATAAATATAGGCAGCCTTACAGCTAGAGTTTGAGATTAAAGAATATACTTCCTAAACTTCTGACAAATATTAATTACTCCTCTGTTAGTTGCTTCAGAATTTGTATGAATATGTAATTGCTGACCAGTGTAAGAAAAATATCAGTACTACAAACCTCAAGTCATTTTTCAAATATTTTAAGTATTAGGGTAATTTATCAGTTTTGTTTCTAAAAATGTGGATACACCACATCTGGGGTAAAATTCTTTCCACATTATTCATTATAATATAAATAAAATTAACTTAAATAAAGGAATGTAGTGAAGTATTTGAAAGTTTTCACAAGAAAACTTCTTAATGAAGAAACAATTCTTGTTTTGGTAAGTTTTTCACGTCAAATAGTCAAGAACCAAGGCATAGATGAGCTGACAGAAATCACAGGTCTGCTCTGCTTTAACTGTTCGTGTAAAGGCCCGTAGTCCCCAACACTTTGAGGAGGTGGCAAAAGCTAAGTCCTCGGGGGTGCGCTTGGAGGGGCTATGAAGACCCTCGCTCCGCCTCTTTTGACCTTTGCTTTCCGCCCCCATGAGGTGAGCAGGTCCTCCGTCACATTCCCCAGGGTGTTCTGACTCATTACAAGACAAAAAGCACTGAGGCCAGCAAGTATGGCCGAGTCCCTGGAAACCATGACCCCAAATAAACCCGTCCTTCCTTCAAGCTGATTATCTCAGGTGCTCTGCCTTAGCGGTGGGAAGCTGACCAGCACAAGGCGCCCTAACATACAAGTACATGCATTCTCATTAGTTAGCATGATGAATAGAGTCCAAGAATATCTGTAAAAGCTTCTTATGCAGAATGCTGCCAGAAGTATATTACTATTTTAATAATCACATATAATATATTATATTTTTAAAGATTCAATACCAAGAGTAAATTGAATATCAAGGGTAAATTTTAGGGTAGTAGAAAATAAATTGAGGTGATCATATTGAGGTAAAAAAATATATTTGACTAATAGATACACAGTTTTAGTTTGAGAGGATGAAAATATTCTGGAACTAGAGAATAGTGGTGGTTACACAATAGTGGAAATATACTTAATGTCACTGAAGGGCACAGTCAAATACAGTTAAAATGATAAATGTTTATATTGCATATATTTTGCCACAATAAAAATACAGAAAAAAAATCTATCTTGGTCAATAGTCACTATTTCAACTTATGCAGATTTTAAGCACCAATCTTTTGGTTCCTAAGACCAATGGAATACTTCTATCCTATACAGAAAGCCATAACTGCAAATTGTGGATTTCAGAATTAACAGTTCTGAGATTCTTTCTTGAAGGGTAAGTAAGAGGATTTTATCTTCTATTTTTAGATTCACAATCTAATGTTTTTTAAAACTATAATCACAATATAGGTTGCCTGGAATTATTTTAGGATTTAGGATAAGTAATTGTACGGAGGGCTATAAGAGAGTTTTCTCGGGTAAATGCTGGCAGGATGTTACTAATGTGGTGTGGTATCTTTCCTCATTGTGTTGAGATCAATATAAACATAGTGTATAGTGCTGTGATTAGTATATTTAGTCCATAAAATCTGCATAAGTTGAAATAGTGAATATTGACCAAGATAGACTTTTTTCTGTATTTTTATTGTGACAAAATACATGTAACATAAACATTTAGGGCTGGGGATATAGCTCAGTGGAATAAGCGCTTGCCTAGCAAGCGCAGGGTCCTGAGTTCGATCCCCAGTACCGAAGGGAAAAAAAAAAAAGCAACATAAACATTTATCATTTTAACTGTATTTGAATGTGCCCTTCAGTGACATTAAGTATATTTCCACCATTGTGTAACCACCACATATTTATGTAGATTTTAATTTCACACCAGGTAAAAGCTCTTAATCTTGTAGTAACAAAAAACCACTTTATTTTCTCAAGTTATTCTTACAATCTTTTCATTCCATATTACTTCAACATCCTTATCTTGTAAGTATAATAACTACTATCAAACTTCTTAAAGCTAGGATGATGGGAAGATGGCGACCAGGTGAGCAGCAAGGGAGCGATCCTCCTTAATAAACACCACCAGCTTGAGACAGACTTGGCGAGCGTGAATGCCGGGACCTCGGCTGGGAAGTTCAAACTGGGCGTATTTCTCTGAGATGCCGGGGGAGATGCGGTAGGGCGGACCAGGCTGCCGTGGCGAGACGTGGGAAAGCCCCAGACGCTGGGAGCCAGGGACGATCCACG